>PVJS01012415.1:0-19423 GCA_004027185.1 Glis glis
TACCACAAAAAAAAAAAAAAAAACCCACTAGAGCCATTTCAAGTCACTGCCTCCCACAACAAGCACCTGCACCACTGGGGGTAATGATGCAGAAACTGGTCAAGGCCTTGCCCCAAGTTCCCTAGCAAGGATCAGAACCATCAATTCAGATAGACAATCTATTAATCCTTCAGGAAATTCTTGTGTAATTTAACAATTTTAAGCTATAAGAATAATAAAAAGTCATCTTTAAGTGGAACTTGAAAGCAAATTTCCCTTATGCTTAAAACAGCCCTGCTACAAATTTGTATGTGATAGCCTCTTGTTTATGAGGCTCTGGAAAAGATATGCTGGCCAGCACGGAGGCAAAGGTGCCACAGGTGCGGTGGCTGGAGGGAAGGAAGCTTGTCGTAGCTATAAGTAAAAGAGACTCACGTGGCAAAGAAGATTTCTAATTTATTCATTATGACTATAATTCTCCAGGTAGCAAATGAGAAAGTTTAATATCTTAGAAAAAAATGCCATGCTGGGAAATATTTTCCAGATTAATTAATAAATTATTTTACTTTTTAACACTCTTATAGAACATCAAGAAAATATGAAAATCTCAATGGAAAAGTAAGCTACGTGCATTTCACCAAATTAAAAGAAGACTGTGACTCAAACAGAACGTGGCTAATATTAACAGTGATCAATAATATCAGATGTTTTACAAGATATTATTTGTCTGCCAGATTAGCAAAGACTGAAAAAGAATGATCTCAAATAATTTGGAGGGCCTGGAAAAATAGCCCATAATTTCCAAAATATAACTTAGTAACAGATATCAAAATATTTGGAAATTCCAATCTCTGACCTAGTAATTCCACTTCTAGGAATTATCCTAAGAAAATGATGCAATTAGTAAATAAATATGCATACAGAATACCTTATAGTAGAAGAAAATAGAAATACAGTACATACATGGTAATAGGATACTGAGGAAATAAATTGCAATCTTTATCTGAATCTATGAAATCCAATAGTAATGACTATACATATGTAATTAGTAAAGTATATTGTACATTGCCAAGTTTTAAAAAAGTTGCAGAAAAATAAGTCATGTGATAAACACCTGTATGACAAAATACATATTATCAACTAATGAATGCCTTTAAGCTTTCCCTCCTTCTTCCTCCTCCTGATAACTGGCACAAGGGATCTCCCTGTGTGGTCTCTTCGACTCCCAAGCAGCATGTCCAACGTGTCAGGCATTTTCCTTTTGCATTTCCTCTCACGTAAAGGAAAAAAACAGAGTTAGAGGATAAGAGACTCCAATCTGGCACTGGGTGGATTTTCTTAGTGGTAGCTTTAATTTGGGAGTAGTATGGAAAACATGCCAGAGCCACCCCGACATACGTTGGGTGTGGACAGGAGGAACAAAGATGTGTTAGAGGTAGACTGTCATGCTTCACATTCTTAACCTTCAAAAACTCTAAGACATAACAGAGTGCGTGCTGACTGAATTTGCTCTTAGTTGCTAGGGTTCCTCTGAACACAGTGCTGTCATCTGTGGGTCAGTTTGTGACTAGGCATGTGTGTTGGTACACATTCTACTCCCACCTTTACCTCTAGATGCTAGATGACTGAAACATTTGGGTTTGGGCTCCTGAATTTTCTAAGTCCTCTGAAATGAACATTCATTCATTGCTTAAAAAATATAGAATACACTTCAGAGTTATAAATACTTGGCATTATGATACAAATGCTTCTTGGATGTTCATTTACCTTTCTCAGTTGTACTTACGTTTCAGAAGGAAAAGTTGTCTGTCCTCTCCATTCCCAACACAAACCTGCGACATTAGAGATTTATGTGAAAGTTGGGGTTTGATTTGATTCCCTCAACTCATGCAGGAGTTTAATTCCCAGTCTTATGGTAATGGTATCAAAAAGATGGGAACTTAACCCCAAAATGGTAATTATTGGAGTTTTAGGAAGTAATTACATTAGGTCACTAGGGCATGGCTGACATGATTGAACACTGGTGTCTTTATAAAGAGGTAAATATGCACCCCCGCAGTGGTGTGATGACTCCTGCAATGGTGCGATGCAGCCCAGGCCTCGCCCAATCCTGCTCCGCACTGCTGGTCCCCTGTACTTCCGGAACCATGAGCCAAGACAAACCTTTCTCTCTAAAAGCAGGCTGCCTCGGATTGTTTTAGTCAGGAAAGCTGACTAATATAGTTGCTATGTTTGGCAGGTATTGCTATAGGAAGCATTGGAAGTAACTATAGATACACACAGAATCAAAGGGAAGTAAAGAAGGGAAGGAAGCCAATACAAGAAGTATTCCTGAGCAGGGACCCAATCCTACAGAGGACTTCTGGAAGATGCTGTCAAATGCTTTCAGAGCTGTCCCTGTCTCTCGGAATTCCCCCACCCATTCCTACTAAGTCCTTTGGAATACCTTGCCCCAGCCAGAGAAAACCCACATGAGCAGAATACTCAGGAGTCTTTCTACTACTTTCAAGATAATGAACAGACAACTATCTAGTCATAATACCATATCTTATTCTAGAAGTCCCCTCCTTTCTTATCCCCCATAGTAGGCACTGAAATAAGTGTCATAAGATGATAACACTAACCCCACCCGATACATTTGGATGCCATCTCTAATCCCTCAGCATGCAAGTCCCTGGAGAGTTACGTGCAATCAGAACATTACCCACTGTGCTTGGTCTCCTGGTGCTCTCATCCAGGGTACTTGGTTCTTGGTCAATGAACTTAGTGAGCAACAAGAAAAAGAACACAGCTGACAAAGACAAAATACACATGTAGTATAATTCAAAATATGAACCCTTCTCATTCTATTTTAGAGATTTGAGGTGGGGAAAAAAAAGGAGGAGCAATTGACAGACTGGGTGAGATATAGTATATTTTGCCTCCTGCCAAAACAATTTGCATCTCAAGAGAGTACATCATAGACTCTCCAAGTGTGGTCCCCAGACCAGCAGTATCAGTCTCACCTGGGAGCTGGGGAGAAGCACATATACCCAGGTCTCATTCAGACCTATTAAATTAGAAACTCCATGTGTGGGACAAGAATCAGCCCAAGACCTTGGGCTATTTGGAGGCATGTTCGAGTTTGGAACTATTGCTCAGGAGTCTGGTTTCAAACTGTAGTTTGTATAAAGTGTAGCAGAGAGATGCTGCTCAAAATGCCTCTGTATTGTGGCAGTAAGTGATCAAATAGCACAAATAACATTTCACTCTGTACTAGATACATACAGAGATAGAAGGGAAACTTAGCAAGTATTATCAATTGTGGAATTTAAACTGAGGGTCTATTACAATAGCTGTGCCCAGGAATCTGGGTTTTTACTAACGATCTCCAGGATTTCCTGAGACTTATGATTTTCATCACTTTAGAAAACACTGCCCTAGTTACTTCTTAGAAAATGATTCATGGCAGAACAGATATCTACCCCAAATTTAAGAATGATTTCTCAGATCTGACAGATCAAATATGTTGGATGATTTTCTCCACACTTTGCAGGTAGTGAGTTCCCAAGCATATCCCACATCTTATAAATGAGAAGGTGACATGGCACACAATTTTATAAACTTTTTATGCGGCCACTCAAAAGAGGATCAAACCTCACATAAGGAATAATAATGAGCATCAGATATTGAAAGTGCCCTTCCTCTTCCTTTCTGATCTACCTGCGATGCTGAGGTCACCAGGAAAGACCAGCACTCACAGACCTGGCTCACTGAATTTTATATTATTGAGAAGATTCCTATCTGTGAGCTCCACTGGGCACTAAAAACTCCATGAAGGGCTATGTTCAGACAGTAAATAACCTGTGGGAGAAATCACTCAGTGCACCAGCGGCAAGTTAAATTTTTCAGAATGTTACAAGATTGATAACCAAGAACCTCGAAGAAAGGGGAAGGAGTAGAAAACCTATATTCTACAGGACTGATAGTATGAAGTATGTCATTTAGACTACTATAAGGGTCTCCTATTTGACATTTTGCCTACTCCTTACAAATAATAAAATGCCAGGGAGAAAAAAACACATAGTCATTACATAAACCATTTCTACAATATTTTTAAATTAACTCATAAGGCTGAGTTGTTATTGTTTTATTTTTAAAAAGCAAGAGCTGGTTGCTACATGATTCACTATCAATTTCACTAACATGAAATATGTGTCACATCTCTGGTTACTTGTTAATAAGATGTTTTTGCTATTAGTAATGTCTCCTATCAAAGATGTGTCTTTTCTGCCCAATTTACATGATTCTTAAGCATACTGATCTTCTGAGTACTTTAAAGGTTACATCAACATGATAGAATAAAGATGTTTTAAAATGCAAAACAGGAAGTAGATTCAATGACTGTTATGATAATAAATGACCAGTTCAGTCAACTTTAACTGTATCCCTTTTTAAAAACAAAAGCTCTTCCCAACTCCAGGGTTGGGCTGTTCTGCTTAATACCTTGCCACCGTCAAGGGTAGCTGAGTGATAGAAGAAGAAAAGAATTAATGCCCATGGAACTCTACTCAATGGGAACTATCACTTAAGTTTTGTATTTTTCCCATACATATATATTTTCCATATATATGTTTTCTCTCTTTCTTTCTCTCTCTATTTACAAACATATGTTTTCCATATATATGTGTGTGTGTATGTGTGTGTGTATGTATATATATATATAGAGAGAGAGAGAGATAATTCTATATATAGAGAGAGAGATAATTAGAACTTTATAAAAAATCAATTCTAGATAATAGTAAAAAGTTTTGAGCTACTCCAACATGATTATATTGTACAAGTTATCTAGGACTTTTTTGAGTACTATGGCTTCTGAAAACAGAATTAAAATCTTTGTGATTTAGTTGTCAACACAGAATATAGTAGGTGAATATCATAGATAACTGTTATTCCAATAGTCATAGGCTGGGCTATGTTCCCAGGTTCTGAAATAACTACCTTTAAAGTATGGAAGTTTAGATTCAAAAAATCATTATATTTTTCTTAAAATATTTTTTACTCTCATGCAGGAAGATATGAAAAGAATAGATTTTTTTTACCAAAGTACTTCTCACCCAGCTAACACCGTATTTTGAAGTGTTGGGTCAGGACCTGCAAGTCTGAGAATAGTCGACAGTTCATGTCTCTTTCCTTGGCCATTCATTATATAAATCTTTACTCCCTGGTCATCAAACCAGAGTCTTATTTGTTCGCCATGCTCTGGACACTAGTATATTCATATTCAGGTTTCTCTCTCTACTGTCCTTCCCCCAAAACCAAACACATTGCAGAGAAAGGAGTAATGAATTCTAGGCCTGGGTACCAGAGAAAATGTTAGTTCTTCTGTGAGTTACAAATGGAAGATTTGTTAGTTACAAATGGAAGATTCCAAATTGTCCCATTAAACACACAGAGATATTTTCTTCAACCCCATCTGTAGCCTGATTTTTAATCCACACTTTATAGCCCTATGTGTTCCCTCAATCAAAACTACTGACCATTTTGCAAGTAAAGCAGCTAGTTATTAAATAAAAACTGAGAGAGTAGATACAGTATTGGTTCACACACAACCATTTGCAATGTTGCTGTATCTACTCCTAAACAGTTTCCATACCTCTGTGCAGGGAATCCAGGACCAAGGCACTACCAAGGATAGTTCTACGTAGAAACATGTATTTCTACTATCAGAGAGATATTTTTCTGTGCTACTGTGGCAAAAGGATTTTGTGGGTTTTTTCACAGGAAAGGGGGTGGGTAAGGGATCACTGGAAATCCCTTTTCCTTCTACCTGGTCCCTGTCTTCTGCTCTGACACTCTCTATGCTATTCCAGGTTTCCCCAACACTCCCCACACTTACATGCTTCCATGACTCTGCATGCTCTGTCCCTTCTACCTGGGATCCCTTGCACCCTTGGATGCCACAGAGAATTCATAGTCATCCGCAAATCCCAAACCAAACATCATTTTCCCTGTGAAGGTTTCACTCTAGGCAAGTACAGTTTATAGGAGAAGAGGAAACAAGAAGTCCCAACTATTCTTTGTTACTGGAAGTAGCACCATGTGCACAGCCACATAATATTAAAATTGGTCACATCATAGAGTAATTATTTGCCTATTTCTCCATATTTTCCATTATTTTTTCACTCCTGCTGGTGGTTGGTATTGGGAAAATAAATGTTTTCATCATTTCTTTTTATTTCTGGATATAACCTACTGCTGTTAGGCATACAACTGACTCTTTGTAAGTATTGAAGGAAGAAAGGCGGGAGGGAGGTGGAAAAGGTGGACCCCGTGATATATGCGTACGGCTCTTTGTAGTTCAAAGTAGACTCTGGGCCCAATAGCAATACACTTTTCACTATATCAAACTATATCTCTCCTAAGTTCTTTTCTTTTTTTTATGTTATCAGAAAGCCACTTTAGGCATGAAAGCATGGTATAGAAAGTGATATGCTATGCAGTACAATGCACTAAGGAGTGAAAGCAGCAGCCTCACAGTACACAGGGACTCATCACGGGACCTAAACTGGGATTAACCATCTGCTGGCCTTCAAGGGCCCGGTCCTGCAAAGGAGGGAACGTGACTCCAGACAGAAGTAGGTCAGAGTGCATTTAACAAGCAGGCCCACTTTGGGACATGGGAAAGCAGACTGGGGCAGAGGACAGCCAGCCAGGTTGGAGGGCAACAAATGAGAGTCAAGCCAGGCGATCTAAAAGTTAGGCAGGAGGAAAGCACACCGAAGTCAAAAGCGGGGCACAGCCTCTTCCCTCCAGGACCCCTCCTCTGCCCCTCTGGTCTAATCCAGTCCTGCATGAGGGAAAATCTCTGATCACCAGCACATCTGAACACGAGCTACACACTCACTGCCCTTTGGCTCAGACGATCTGTTTTCAAATCCATCCTAGACTCTCAAACATCACTGCTGGCAAATCATCCCACTGCTTATCTTGTTTTACACACACACCCAACAAAGAAAACAATGCTGGTTCAAGTGAGCACTGTGAAGGTATCACTGAATTTTAAATACAGAGTCACACATGCCTGCCAACTGTCATTGGTTGCTCGGCATAAAAGAAAAGAGTCCTAAGCAATAGTAAATTGGACAATTTGCTGTCTTTAGGCAGATTGGCACTTGTCAGACTAATCTGTGAGAATATGTTCTAGTGAAATTTCTACATCCTAAAGGGAAATGGATTACCTTTGTAAATAGTCATTAATCTCCCCAGAAATTACGTAGAAAAACACACAAACATTCAACAAGTCCATGGAATGAAAGTTGGGAGATTTCACCTTGGGTTTCCTTTAATACTTTAAAGTAGCACTCTGATGATAAATACTGTATGAAAGTTTTAATCATTTACATTCTGCAAACATTGTAAAGTAATGAGAAAACAAAAGGCAAATTAATTTTTTTACTGTGTGCCAATAATTTGGATAATGCAGAAGTAAAATAATATCCCAAACACAGATGTTGAATAATGTGTACCTTTGACAAGTAATAACTAAAAATATGATTACCAAATTGGAAATGTTGAAATTAAACCAACAATGAACTTTATTGGCTAACTTTTTTTTCTTTTTTCTTTTCTTTGAAAAAGGGAAAGATTAGAGTCCACAGAATGAGGCTTTTATATAGCTTTCTTTTCCAACCAAGATGATTAGACACTGAGTTTGTTAGAAAATATTCTAGCTACTTACTGAAGTGAGTAAAATTTACTGTACACTGTGTACCACAGCAGAATGGTAAGAAGTGGTCCCCCCCTCAAAAAAAAACTGACTACTTTTTTGATGGTTGCAAGCTGAATTCAATACATGTACACCGTCCCAGCACCCAGTGAATAGGCTAAGTGCATAAGTAAGATGTCAGTACTGACCCAACATCATTTTCTTATGTCAGAAGGAAAAGAAAACATTCTGTTAAAAGGGAAAATCTAAGCAAGGAACTGCCAAGAAAGTTGCCTCTGAGACTCCTCAAAGAACCAGCTATTAATCGAAAAGATATTAGCAGTAACCTTGGAAACTCCTACCCAAAAAATAATCTCTTGCATGCTATCAGGTAGTGCTGTTGGGGCGAGTGGGGAGTAAGATACAAATTTACTGAAGACACTGATGTCTGCCAAGTGTATATATGAAAAAGACAAAATGAAGATCATTCAGGAGCTGATGTATGTGATGTATTCTATCAAAATTTATAACTACTGCAGTATTTCTAAATCCTTACTCTCCTATGATCAGGTCAGCATTTTGAATATTACTCAGGGAGAAGTGATGACATATATAAATAAATAAATATGAAAAATGCAAATGATAGTCCTGACAAAACAGTTTTTTCTGGGGTGGGGGGTGTTGGACAGAACTTGCTCACTGGCATTTGTTCGCCCAGCTGATAGTTGAAAAGGAAGAAATCAGGTGACAACTTAAGTGCATTGTTACAGTTAATTTTATATAAGGCAATGCTAAGAAGAAAATAACACCCGAAACAACATTAATACTAAAAGTAGGAGAAAATCACTGTTTCCTTGTGTCTATCAGGCACTGGTGTTTGAAGTATCATCTTCAGAGAGGGGCCTTTCTTCCATTCTGTTCCACAAGAGGGAATAAAAAGTTTGGAGGGAAAAAAAAAATATGTATGTGTAACCACCCAAGCCGTGGTCAGACATGGGGGAGGGAGGTCACTCCACACTGCCACCAGGGCAACAGTCTGAGTTCTCAGCCTTGTCTCCCAGTGACCTGAGGCTGGTTTCCAGCCTTCAGACCAAAATGGAAGCAGCATTGAGTCCAGACACCCACCCGCCCTCAAGACTCCTTCACGAGGCGTGAAGAACTACATCTCTCCTGAAACAGTCATAAGAATCCTGCTTGGGCATAATCAACAACTATTTTAACTCTGTTTAGATTTCAGGGAGGGCCAGAATGGATAAGGAAATATCTTATTATAGGTGTCACAGAATCATGGGACTTCTGCCCTGTTCTGTTCTGACAGAGGGATTATTACAGGATGTCCCCAGAGCAACACACTAGGAAGGAAAGTGATGGGGCTCTCAGTGTGAAGGTCACTTCCCACTTACTGTGCCCCAACTGAAGTAGCAGTTTCAGAATTGTGTTCTCTTTATCTGGCTTCTCCTATCTACTCCTCACAGATAAGTGAAATTCCTCACTAACTCTTATTAAATTGATTACACCACACTGCGCATTTAAATATACGAATAGAGTCTTTCAGAAATGAAAATTTCTCATTTTGATCTGTCACTTCAAAGGTTAACTTCTTGTCATTCTATGCACTTCATTAGCTAATAATCATGCATATACCTTATGTTACAAGTAAATCTCTTAAATACAGAGTATTTGACCCACTCTTATATAGCATGATGGAATAACTATTTTTCACATGAATTTAATTTCCCTGAGAAATAAAGCTTAGAAAAAATTTCAACACTAAAACTTTCCAAAGTTTTTTTTTTATTTCTTCCCATATCTGACCCAGTCCTCATTCAAGAGTGTATCATTCAGTCTCCATGCAGTTATGTGATTACTTTTGGTCTTCCTGTTGTTAATTTCTATTTTCATTCCGCTATGATCTAAGAAGATGCAAGGGATTATATTACATCTTGCTAAACTTAAAAAAGAATTACAGCTGAGATTTTTGAATGTTTTCTATAAGCTAGGCAGTGTTGTGTTTTTCATAAATCATAATATTTGATCCTTCTAAAAAGTAGTGGCTTATTTATTATCTACTAATGCAATTTCATACAACCCAGCCATTCCACTCCTAGGTATTTGCCCAACAGATTGAAAGCATGTCCACACAAAGACTTGCATATGAAAGTTCATAGCAATTGTACTGGAAATATCCCCCAAAAGAGGAAGAACCCAAATGCCCAACGACTTGAGAATGGATTAACACTGTCACATATCCACAGAGAAGACTACTTAGCCATAAAAAGCAGCAAACTACTGACTGATATATAAACAACATGGATAAATATCAAAACAACCCAAGTGAAAGACTTTTGACAAAAGAGTACATATTTTATGATATCATTTACATAAATATCTAAAAATGCAAACAAATCTACAGTGATATGAAGCAGACCATGATCCCCTGGAAGGTGCACAGAGCATGGGAGAGATGAATTCAAAAAAGATACCCCTTTCAAAGTTAACTTTGGGATGATGGATATGTTTATCATCTTAATATGATGATGGATTTACAAGTAACTATCTTGGTCAAAATTCATCATGGGCACTTTTAAATGTGCAGTTTATTGTACAATAATTACATCTAAATCAGAAAACCAAGGCAGTCCAACCCCAAAGCTTATGCACTTAACCACCAAGAATGTATGGCCGCAGATATTATAAAAAGTCCTCCTTAGAAAAAGAAGCATTTTGATTTCCATTCAATATTGCTGTAATGCCACATCATTCATTTATAAGATGAAAAGGGGCAACTGGTGCTGCTCTTACTCTCTATGCTTATGTAATTTTATATGATATAAAGGGCTAATTGGTGCTGTTCTAACTAATTGATGTTGAGGCTATGTCACCTCCCTGCAAGTGAAATTCTTAAAGACAATTTTAGTTTTGATCCATTTGACCCAACACCCACCAAATGTCCCCAAAGTGCTGTACTATGTTCACTGAAGCTGCCTCCACCCCTTCCCAGCTATCTCTGATTGCTGGATATTACTTTCTGCTTGTCTACGTAGGTCTGTCTTTCAACCATTCTTTTCATTTATTTCCTTCACTGTCTGCTCTTTCAGTCCCTTGGGTTGTGAAGTTACCTAAAAATGATAAGCATGTACCACATATAAGTTAAATAAAAATACTATCTAAAAGGTCCTGTGCTGAATTAAGACTTTTGCCATACCTTCCCTACAGAGTAAAATGCTCTATTAGAATTAATTTTATTGATGTTAATGGCTAATTAGAGTAGTTAACACTAAATTTGAGATTCTTACAATGGTTCCAAGATCTGAAACACCAGGTAATTTACTGATACAAGTTATAGCATTAACATTTTAAAGTATTGCAGTAAAGCACTTTATATTCGAAACATAATGTGTAGTGACAGATTTACCCCCAAATAATGACTAAAACCAATAGTAATTTTCTAACTATTGAGAAACTCAAGTATTAAATAATTTGAGGAGGTTGCTCTTATATCATTAGCAATCAGAGAGATACAAATCAAAACTACCCTGAGATTTCAATTAGAATGACAATTAGAATGGCAATCATTAAAAACACAAATAATAATAAATGCTGGCTAGGATGTGGACACATAGGAACTATGATACTTTTTTGGTGGTACTGAAAATTAGTGCAACCATTTTGAAAAAAAAATGTGGAGGGTCCTCAGAAGAATGGGAATGAACCTATCATATGATACCCACTTCTGGGTATCTACCCAAAAGAATTTAAACCAGACTACCGTAGTAATACATATCTATATTTATAGCTGCACAATTAATAATTGCCAAACTATGGAATGAGCCAAGATGTCCATCAACAGATGAATGGATAACAAAATTATGGGATATATTCACCATGGAATTCTACTCTGCCATAAAGAACAAAATTATGTCATTTGCAGAAAAATGGATGGAACTGGAGAATATTATGCTAAGTGAAGTTAGTCACAAAAAGTGAAAGGTCAAATGTCTTCCCTTGTTTGTGTAAGCTAGGGAGAAATTGGAACACAGGAGAGACTTCAGACAAAGGAGGAGAAACCTTAATGGAGTGAGGGAGGAGACCTAACTGAGGGAGATGGTAGGGGAGACGAAGACTTGAAGAGGGAAACACTTCAAAAGATATGATGTAGGCCAGGCGTGGTGGCGCACGCTTGTAATCCCAGTACTTTGGGAGGCGGAGACCGGAGGATCCGGGTTCATGGCCAGCCTCGAGCTCTCTCTCTCTCTCTCTCTACCTAGTGAGGTCCTCCGCAACTTCGTGAGACCCGGTATCAAAAATAAAGCATAAAAAAATAGGGCCGGGGGCATAGCGCGGAGGTAGAACGCCCCTGCATTCAATCCCCGGAACCGCAAAAAAAAAAAAAAAAGATATGATGTACATACACAAACTTATCAGAGCAAATCACTGTGTTGAGCATGTGAAGGTGGGGAGGGTGAGGGAGTGGGATGGGAACTGAGTAAGGGCTCAATGAGTCCTGTGTGCATGTATTCCTCTATCACCCTGAACTTCATCACGATGTAAGACTACAATGCACCAATAAAAAAAAAATAAGTATGAATGGAAAACTCCTGATATTTTTAGGGAAAAAAAGAAAAAGACTACAAAATAATAAATGAAAAATTAATCAGGATTTGGAAGGGGCCCATTTAATAAAGAGATTTAAAGCTTAAATATCTCTGGCTACCTGGGAAATCCACCTCTCATCTCAGAGAAGCTCATTCACAAGGGCAGAGACCCAAGAGTTGTTCCCTCTCCCCAAACTGACTGAAAAATTATACAGTAAGTACATGATAAGATTTGTTCACCCCACTCAGAAGAATAAACAAGACTTGGGTTCTGGTACCAATGTCCACCCCAGTTAATGCTGGGGTGAGGACCTGGGCTTTCAGATCCCCAGAACTCTGCCTAGGTCCACCTCCTCCTTCCAAATCCATTGCAAGCCTGGCGTGGTGGCACATACTTGTAATCCCAGTACTTGGGAGGCTGAGACAGGAGATCGCAGGTTCGCGGCCAGTCTCACCTACTCAGTGAGGCCCTCCGCAACTTGTGAGACCGTGTTTCAAAATAAAGAATAAAAAATAGTACTGGGGGTGTATCTTGGAGGTAGAATGCCCCTGGGTTCAATCCCTACTACCACAAAAACAAACAAACAAACCTATTGCAGTTAAGGTGAGTGTGTTGAGGTGAGCATTTAGCACTGATCAGCTGTAGCCCGATTGCCAAATTTGTTGGCCCAGTAAGGAAGTGTCTAGAACTTTGCTTTGTCTTAACCATGACTGCTCTGCTCCTACATAATGGAAGGTTAATATGTATAAATGTTCAGTAATCAACATTTTGTCTTAGTGAAACTCTTAACAATAAAACTCTGACTATCAGAATTTAATGCATTTAACTATAGCAATGAAAACAAAAGAATTATCTAAATTAAACAGCAGTTTAGTCATTTCCTTTCAAACCACATTTCACAAGATAATATTAAAAAATAAAGGCATTTCCTCATGGTTTCTATTGCTGCTACTGCCACTATCCTCATGGTAGATTTGTATTTGAGAATATTAGATGAAGAACCGTGAAAGTGAACTTTCAATAAATTACTCCACTACATTATAGTGGACTAGTAAAAGCTTCCAAAATATTCACAGATTGAACCCACTGACTGCAAACCAAACATATATCAAACATTTTTTTTCTTTTTTTTGTGGTACCAGGGATTGAACCCAGGGGCGTTTTACCTCCGAGCTACACCCCCGGCCCTATTTTTTATACTTTATTTTGAAACCTGGTCTCATGAAGTTGCGGAGGGCCTCACTAAGTAGCTGAGGCTGGCCACAAACCTGGATCCTCCAGTCTCTGCCTCCCAAGTACTGGGATTACAAGTGTGGGCCACCACACCCGGCTCAAACATTATTTTTAAGAAATTGCTGAGCAAGTATAATCCTAGCATCATGTTGATCCTAATGTTAGCATACTTAGAACTGAGTCTGAAAAAGTATACTTTTATCCCTCAACACAAAGACCCTGTCAAGGCATTCTGCAGCCTGAACATATCCTGGATGATCCAAGGTAAGGCATCATTATATAATGAAGTGTTTATTACTATCAGGCAAGAGAGAACACAAGCAAAAGCAAAATCACAATAAAAACTATGAATTCTGAATGCATGCTGGGGGCTTAGAACTGTGCCTCCTATGTGCCCTCACCAAGTATGCCAAGATCTCAGCAAAGGAGACTCTTTCCCTTCACTACACAAGGAACAGAGGTAGAAGAAGTAACTGGTAACTGCCTTCCTGTCTGTGGTAACAGAGGCAGGATGTGAGGCTGACTCCAAGCCCATTCTTCCCTTACTGTATCAGGCTGTCTGACTTCGTTCAGTTCACTTTTGATTCTTCTTCATGAGAACTGGTTCAAAATGAAAAATAAACATTAAAAGGATTTGTGGGTGTCAGAGTAGTTCTCAAAGGTTGGCTCATGTCCAAAGTCTGCTGCTATGGAATGTCCCCCAAAGGCCATGCATTTAAGGCTTGGTCCCCAGCCTGTAGAACTTCTGACAGGTGGTGGAACGTTTAGGAGGTGGGGCCTAGTGGGAGGAAGTTAGGTCATTGGGGACATGCCCTTGAAGGGGATATTGAGACCCCAGCCATTTCCTGTCTGCCTTTTGCTCCAGATCACCAGGAGGTGAGTAGCTCTGTACCACCACATGCCCCCCGCTAATGCTCTGCCTCACTACAGACCCAAAAGAAGCAGAGCCAACTCACCATGGACTGAAACCTCTGAAACCATTATCCAAAATAAACCTTTCCTCCTAATACATTGTGACAGAAAGCTAACTAACACAACTAGAGAGACTGATAATGCAGGCTTATATCACTTTCACTCTGGTTAACACTGACCCAGCAGACAACAAGGCCAACGATACAGGAGATGAGGATAATACGAGTGGACACAGTTCTGTCTCCTTGCTCAGTCTTCAGAACATCCTCTTGAAACCTGGTAGCCAAAGCTGCCTGCACATTTTTAGCAGTCCACCATGTTCACAGAGCAAAGGAAAGAGTTAGACAAGCACTGCTCCCACCCTTCACTGAGGCTGCCGGGAAACATTGTCAGTGCTCAGGGACCATAAACCACTACAGAAGGCTGCCAGTCACCATCAACTTCTGTTTTAATTTTTACTGGATCATTGGACTTAAAGCAAGCCCAACAGCCTTTAAACTGCTTCAAGTGTATATAGGGCTTGCAAATTAATCTCCCTCTATCTCTCTCATCTTTCTTTTTCTCTATTCCTTTTGTCTCTTCTCTTTCTCAGTATTTATGCCTCTCAGAAAATTGCCATTTTGGCATACAATTCCTCAAAACAACACAAAACAAAGAATCAGACTAAGATTATCTTAAGTATCAAACAACAAACAAACGCATCCACAGGCAGCCCTGGAAGCACTTACAGGAAAGGAAGTGAGGCTGCATTCCATTTTCTGTTGTCCCTGAGGCACAATGCTTGCCGTGATGGTCACTTCACTTACACAATTATGTTTAAACTCACTTTACCCACATTTTGTATAATACAGTGGAAAAGTCAAAGCATCTGCGCATTAAGGAGGTCTGTCATGGCTCATATCAAGTTCAATTTTATAAGTTTTTTTGTTTGTTTTTAATGGCAGCTCCCAGCTACACCGCTCTATGGTAATCAAAGTCAGGCTTGTTCATATCATCTTATGTATATTTCAGATTTCCAAACTCAGGGTGAGAAGCCTAAATGTATTTTGTTTTTCAAACATTTTGAAAAATGATAGAAGCCTGACAAAAACGTATCTACATTGGATTTAAATGGAATTATATCACTACAGTAGAACTGAAGATCCGCTGGAATAATGCAATAGCAATTTGCCCAATAGCTGTGGTGCATCAGACAGCAGCTTCGGATAATTTTTCTAGTCACCACTTCTGGCTTTATTTGTCGGAGTTTAGAAGAGACTGCAGAGCTCATTTAACACTTTCCCCTTCATTATACAGATGAAGAAAATGGAGTCCAAAGATGTGACATGAATTATCAAAGTGAGAAAGACAAAGGTGGTGTAAATATAATTAGAAGACAGAATTACAAATCTAGTGTTGTTACAGTAGAATACAGTCTTATTTTTTAATCCAAGAAGCATTTATTGAGCAATTAGTATGTGACCAGTATTGTATTAGATAATGGAATATAGACCATAAACCAGGGTTAAGTACAAGGTATATGAATAGTCAGAGAAATTTGAATTCAGCTTCATCACTTACTATCTCTGTGACTTTGGACAAATTATTTAGCAATTGTGAAACCTCAGATAAGATACTAAATTTTCCAATGTCATTTAGTTTATTCCATTTGAATCTGAACAATCGGTAAGGTATGCCTACCTCTCAGTCTTTGTGAGGATTAAATGAGATCATGCTACTGAAGTGCTCAGCTCAGAACCTGGAATTTATAAGGGTCCCTGTTAGCTATTATTATTATTATTATTATTATTACTAATACTACAATAAAGCATTGGTCCTACATGCTGGAGTGCTAGAAGTTCCAAGTCTAGAGAAAAGCAGAAAAGCCATGAATAGTGATAGAATTAGTTCCACACAACCCAAAAGGTACATGAGCAGAGGCTAAGGTGGAGAAGAAGATGAGGCCATTGGTTCTGTCAGGGTGAGGTCACCCAGGAGCAAACTGGAATGGTCCCCGCCTACGGACTTTTACATTTTTTCACTGTTGTATGTTTTCTTTACTGGTTTATCTTTATAGCAAACCTGGTCATGGCCTAATACACAGAAAGGAGTCCAAGAGGAGGAAATATATGAAGATGGCTGAAATAATAAGTGAGGCATCAACCAGGAACACAAATTAATAACAGAGCTCAGCATTTTTCTAGTTATTCGTCTATTCTCTGGTCTCATTAGAACTCTAATTTATTGCTTCCAGGATTGATGTCTAATTTTTCTCGCCTTTTTTCAGATATAAGCCAGTCCCATAAAAAGCAGGAAATTAGAAATATTCTCTATTTACATTACTTTCAAATGCTGAAAGATACTCTTTTCTAATTTTAAATCAGAAACATGAAATCTTCCTATATCATAACAAAAAAAGAGCATAAACTCTAGAGACTACAGCATGGTAGAAAAGAACAGGACTTGAGATATGGACAATTTCAAAGTCTAATTTTGGCTCTGACTTTGAATACCTTATATAACCTCTCTGAGCACAATTTCCTGTACAAGGGAGAAACGATAATATCTACTTTGCAGATGCCATAAATTAATGGCTAGAGGATGTTCCACTTGTAAAAAATAAAAAAAAACTGATCATAATTTTTTTTTAATGGAGAAAAAGATGCCACAAGCATTCTTTGGGATCTCAGAAAATGTGACTGTGATTAGAAACTAATGTAGAAGAATGTGGGGGTTTTTTGTTTTTTGTTTTTGTTTTTTGTTTTTTTGCGGATCTGGGGATTGAACCCAGGGGCATTCTACCTCCGAGTTACACCCCCAACCCTATATTCTGTTCTTTATTTTGAAACAGGGTCTCACTAAGTTATGGAGGGCCTCACTAAGTAGCTGAGGCTGGTGGTGAACCCGGATCCTCCGGTCTCAGCCTCCCAAGTACTGGGATTACAAGCGTGCGCCACCATGCCCGGCTGAAGAGTGTGTTTAAAAGCAGGGAGATGTGAGAGAGGGATAGAGAGTTAGAGAGGGAGAGACACGTGAAGAGAGTAATGAATATATGTGTATGTGTTTGGAGGAGAAACAAAAATAGACTATTTCCAAAATGTCTTATGAAAGAAACAGTTTACTGCTGCAGTAATATGCTGAATGATACTCCTGTGGCCTCAAAGACCAAATGCAGCTCCTGATACAGTCTGACTGCCTTGGAAGGAACAGCTTGCACTTCGGGCCAATCTAACTTTATTAAGTTTATATGTGATGGTTAAGCCGGTGTATTAAAATTCTCTCAAATTCAAGTCTCATCTACCTTGGGGACTGCTATGTGCCATCTGGAGACCCAATACTAACTAAAGTTTAAGAAAATGTTTTGAAGTATAATTTAGATAATTATTATAGTGGGAAAAATGAGTTTGGGCCTATGCCTGTGAGTGATTGTTTCACACAGTACAAAACTGAGCCTAAGTCCCTACCCGGAAATGAATGTCAAGTCTTCTCAAAGCCAACATTTAGATTAGACAATAAAAATGCTAATAGTCCCATATATAATGAATGTTACTTTCCAGTGGAGGATAGAACTGTTTATTGTCTAAAGAGCACAACTGTCCCTGACTTTACAGCTAGTGATGAAAAGGATTTAGCCAATACTGCAACTTTTCAAAGGAATTATTCAACACCACTAATGCATCATTAGGCCAAAAATAAATATTGGCTAAAAGGCATTTCTAGGGTACCTTTTTTCTGAGTTTTAAACTTCTCTACAAACACATACATATATATTGTAAAAGACCACATCGACTAAGTCATAGGGATGATGAAGGAGTCACCCAAACCTTTGCTAGTTTATTACAGTCAAAAGAATGAAATCATCCTGGCATTTAAGTAGGAGAAATGTGTGTGGAGACCTTTCCTTACCCCAATTTCCTAATTACAAAGATAGACTATCATCTATCAAAGATCTTATCCTAATCTTCTGCGAGTTATTTCTCTATGTAGTGTATCTAACGCCTGTCACCTCAAGCATTCAAATCTCTGGGTTCACACTTCTGATAAATGACTCTTGCAACATTGTACTTGTGCAATCAACTGGCCAGCTGGGAGTTTAGAACTGTAACTCTGGCTGTCACCTTCAATCCATCATCATGGCCTGGAAGAGTCAGCTCTCCAACTGCCTACTGCACCAGGTTTAGAAAGAGCAGCTGCAGTCAACTGGGCAGTTTAGGGATCGACTTCCCAGGTTTCCCTTATAACAGAAAAGTATCTTGTTCAAAGGACATTTGTACAGAAAAGGTACAAATGAAGAGGACAGAGTTCAGACACTTGCCTGGCAGAGGGGCACTGCCAAGACTAGATGACATTTTTCCTAAGCTGGGGATTCTCTTAGATCTTAGGATGCTAGGATGAACTAAGACCAGTCCCAGGCATAGGTCACTGATGACCTGGGTCAGCAATCACACAATGTGGGAAGCAGACCGGGAGAAAACACTCCAAAGCAAACAGCATCACTATAATCATTTGGAAATGCCATTCAGTCCTTGTAAGAATTAACTGATATGATTTACACAGTTACAAGGCAGTGAGCTTTATGTTCATCATCAAAATATCCTTTGGGAAACATGGTCTAGAAAATGTATTGCAGAACTCAGTGGGCACCTAATTTTAACAGGTTCCTCCTGTTAATCTTCCTGTCAAGGTGCTAAGGTACTGCACCCTGGGTGCCTTGTCTTTTTAGAAATATATGGGTGACCATTCCCACTAATTCAGACAAATGTCTCCCCAGCAAGTCGATCCAGGTGGGGGTAATGCTCATTACAACTCCATCACCACTGAAGCTTGAAACCAGTAAATGATGCTGCTGCTTCTGGGATTTCCCTTCTGTGATAGTTAATCTAAGTTGTCAACTTGACCTGATCATGACACACCCAAGATTATGTGATTTTGGGTGTGTAACAGCAGATTAAAGAGAAAGCCCTGCCCTGAATGTAGGCAGCAGGATTCTGATAGGTGTGGACTTAGATAAAGAGGGAGAAGCCACATAGAGTGTGT
>PVJS01012415.1:19523-44024 GCA_004027185.1 Glis glis
AATTAGTGGTTGCTCCAATCCTAAGACTCCAGCTCTTAGACCGTTCGACCAGCTACTGGTTCCTCTGACCCTCCACGTGCAGTCAGAACCTGGGACTACATTGCTGCAAACTGTAAGCCATCTGATAAATCCCTTTTTTAAAAATATACTCATTCTGTGTATTCTGTTAATCTAGAGAACCCTGTCTAATACACCTTCCCTTTCCAATCAAATCAAATCCTTTCAATCAACCCTGATCCCTGTGATGCAGACCCCCCTCCATGTAATCCACACTCCCTGGGGATACCTGATTTTGTGGGGCTTCACCTCTGGATCAGTATTCTTGTGATGCTCATGTTATGCACGCTTTGTCTTTTCCACTTGATGCCCTGATCATTGGGCTCCTGGGGATCTTAATATTCTGCCTCCTTACTACGGGTTGGCTCATCCCCACTTTGCCTTTTAAAATGTGTCTTCTGGTTTCTGACCATCTGCTTTGACCCCTTCCTTCTCTGCCTGCCTGCACTTTCTCTATGCAGCTTCTGATGTGCTTCTCCATGGTGAGCTCAGTCTAGGCCTATTCATAAGATCAGGGAAAGATCCACTATCAGCTTGGAGGGAACTTGAGGAACATTCACAACTGCACCTATAGCACTCCTGTCAAGTTGTTGAGGCTAGCCTCAAACCTGCAATCCTCCTGTCTCAGCCTCCCAAGTACTGGGATTGTAGACATGCCCCACAGTGCTTCTCAAGAGATGTCCTGCTTAGGCCTGGATAGCTCAATAATGACATATTCCACTACTCAAAGAAAACCCTATTCTGCAATATGAGAATTTGGTAGAAAAGTATTCATTATACTGAATCTAAATCATCATTAAAGTTCTACTCACTGGTCCCATTTCTAAACCTTCAGGACAGAATAATCAGGAGGACAGAAGGAATATGAATGTTGAAGATCAAAATATCTCAGTTAGGATCACTGAAACACGATGGTATTTGCTATGTGGTCTTGTGCATAATATCCAGCCTCTATCAACCTCATTTTCTCAACTACATACTTAGGACTATCACAGGATTATTTTGGAAAAGATTAATTATAGTCTTTTAGTACCTTTTACAGGGTCAAGAACATAAGGGACATTAAGCAAAAGTTCCTTCACTTTCCATTTTTCCCTTCCTCCAAAGGAAAACAAGCCCCAGATGTATGCAGGGCTATTGTGCCTCCAGTAAACAGTCTCTTGGTTTCTATTTCCTGAAAGCTGCTATCATCTCTCCCTTGAACATGTTCTGGTTAGTTCTATTTTTAACATGTTTCCCAGAATGGCATATATTGTCTCAGGTATGTTCAGGACAGTGTTTAGAACCATCAGTTCTCTGATATTGATCCTCTATTTTTAATGAACTCCACATTCCTTTGTGGACTCAGATAGTCAACGCCTGATCATTTAACAGACTTCTGCCCCATTCTCCTTTCACCTCCACCTGCCTGTCCCGCTATTCTTGGGTCTTTTCAATCTCACTTCTCTCCTGGTACTTCTTGGCCTACCCCTTGCATCTACCTCCCTTTTTTACAAAACCATTTATGATCCTTGTCAATTTTCACTGATGGTCTCACAATTTTCACCCTAGAAACATTTAAGGAGCATTATCAAGGTAAAGACTCTTAAAATAATCACCAGAAAAAAATAATTTTCATCCTTGACCTTTACCTCTTAATGTAGCACTTTAAAGATCAGTCATGAAAGGTAACTAATTAACCATCAGTCCCAAAGCTCCAAATTCCTTATTCATGGGTAGAAAGCATTTTTGCTATTTCCCTACCGATTTCCAGGGCCCCCCATCTCTGAGTCCATTCCCCAAGTTCAGCTTTTTGTTGGCTGTGTACGACTCACTTCATCTGGAACCTTCAGTTTCTCCAAGGTCTGGCTCTATTTCAGAATCTGCTACTATTTCAGGTTCATCTGCGCTGAGGTGACTAATGGCATTGCTCAGCTCAGCACAGTTCCTGGCACACAGCTGCCATGCTGATCCTCTCTCACTCCTTTTTTTCATGTCAGTGCCAACAAAAAACAGGCCAAGAATAGTCTTGAGAGAAATAAGCCTGCTTCACACTGTCCCAGGACAAGGTGCAGGTTGACTTTTTCAGCCTTAGAGAACTAATTAATTACCCTTCATTTTCTGTAACAACCAAGTTGCTCATTTGATTAAAAACTCCAACTAAATCTGCAGCTTTGTCATATAATATTCATTTTCATTTAGCAACACTGTCATACTGAATATCAGTTTTGAAGTTTTAATTGACTAGGTCTTTTACTCAGTACAAACACCAAGTTTAAACATTAAGAAGGAACATAAAAAATGTACAAGTAGCAGAAGATACCTTTGAAAAGAGGACATAAAAGTAGTTCAATAAAACAAGTTATAATAAAAATAAAACCTAATATTTGCATAGCATTTTGGAATTTATTAAATGTTTGTTTAATAGCTGCATTACCTATTTCAAATGCTTTAATACACAGAGATGGAAATGATGTAATGAAGAATCTAAATTGCAAATAAAATTGAAAAAGGACTTTTATTATTCTTTCTGTTTCCAGGGTCTCGCATGATAGCTGGCAAAGAGTATGTTCTCAATACATACCCATTTAATGAACATATGACGGAACGACTCACCATTTTTTTTTTTTTTTTTTGCTACTGGGGATTAAACCCAAGGACATCTAGCTACACCCTCAGCACTTTTTAAATTTTTTTTTTTAAACAGGGTCTCACTAAGTTAGTAAGGATCTCATTAAATTGCTGAGACTGGCCTCGAACTTGTGATTCTCCTGACCTCCCAAGTACTGGAATTAAAGGTGTGCACCACTACGTCTGGCTCCTCACATTTTTATGTCTGCCCAGAATCTGTGTGTACATGGTTCATTCTCAAAAGTAATGAACAAAAATGGACACCTGACCTGCCAGCCCAGTGAAGACAATGACTTTGTTGTCAATCATCTTTGCACTCATGGAGAAATGGCTCTAGAACTTAATAGGATGGATTATGCATTGATACTGCTCAGATGCAGATTCAGGTCCACCACTTAGCAGCACCGGCAAGTAACTTGCTGTTTTTCAACTTAATCATCACTAAAACATGCCCCAAAGGTTGTAAATATCTAAATAAACCTTAATTAATATGTGTAATAATATTAATCCATAAGTACCATATATGTGTTTGGATTTAGTAGTAACATTTCCATTGCCTAACACAATGTCTGGCATAAAGGGCTACTCACATGGTGTTTGTTGAATATATGAATGAACCTTCAGATTCACTTCTCCTTGGAAGAAATGAATATTTTTCATAGTATTCTCTCAAAACTATTTATGATAAATGAAAAGGTAGGCAGGTTCTTTTACATCTCACTAAAGATGATATACTGCATTTCCATTGAGGCCAAATGACTCAGAGGAAAGGGTGTGTCAAGTAGACTCAACAAAAGCATAGACACCAGACAGGTAGCCCACTGCTTTCTAGAAAATATGCACTACGCTAGAGGCAAATTTCAGTCCCAATTACTTCATAATGTTCCGGGTCTCATAATAGCTGAAAAGAGACTTTTCAAGTTGAATTCACTAAAAACAAAACAAAAAGGAAAATAGAAAGAAGAAAATGGTAAAATATCAGTTTTTTCTAAATCTGAAATGGAAATGACGTAATAGATTAATATCTACATTCTCTGATGGGTAGTACTAGTTTGCCTTTTCGCCGAAATATGGTCTAATTCCATTCTGATATGCATGAAGGTCATATTAGCTCTACTGTTAAAACTGGATCGCCAGAGCAGAAAAGCCAAATAAAAAGGCCTAAAGGTATATCAGGAAATACAGCTTGCTTAATGGAAGAGCTTGCTGCTACAACTAGATATTATGTGGCAAAAAGAAAAAAAGTACTGTATGATTTGTCTCTTTAAACCTGTCAATCCAGTCTCTTCAGAGGGTAGTAAACTCATCAAATAATTATAACCATTTAGAAAGATCATTTAAGAAATCGGAGGTACTGAGCCAAAACCTTGTGCCATGATTAGGAAAAATTAGAAGCATTAAGTTACCTATAAATAGGAAATCAACATATTAACCTTTACTTTATTTAAAGAGGCAGACACAACTTGCATTACAAATGAGGGACCTCTGCATACACTTATTCCCCATTCACACAGTTATGAAGTCCTCTCAGTAGGCAGGGCTGAAGAGGGGACAAATGCAGTTTCATTTAGTAACCTGGGGGAATCATAAAATGTGACCACAGAAGATTGCCATGGGGAAAGAAAGGCCACAGGTAAAAGGGATGTACCCACAGTACATGGTAATCCCAAGAAATTGAGGTATATAAAATGAAGATTTACATGTGTCTTGTCTTTGTCTACACAGGAGCTACTCTTGCAGAAGAGACATTATTTCCTAATTTAAAGGACAACAAAAAGAAAGGAAAAGAGACCCTTATTTCTTTTCAATTATTTATATGAGGAGTAAGATCTAGTAAATCTCTGGGATTTAGCATGCCTGAGCAATGCAAGTAATAAATATGTGTCACCTTTAAAATAAGAAATACTTGACCAAATAAACATACCCTTCAATAAAACTACCTCCCTATTTTTATATATACTGATTAATATTTTGTTTGAATTTATAATGGATTAGAGGCAAATATCACACCTAGTTATATACTTAATATATTCATTTAATTAGAAAGATGAAATTAAATAAAATCCAGGTAGTCACTAAAAATCCAAGAGATTTAGTATGTGTCTGTATGCATTAGATTTATTTTTCATCCAAAACATAATTCTAGCCAGTATACAAGCTCATAGATGATTGTCGAAGAGAATAGCCTACTGGTGATACTGCAAGGGGGGGGGGGCACTTGGTGTAGGGACATGAGTCACTGGCTTGATGTCATTTTGAGTGGTTAGGAAGGTTTCCTTGAATGCCTATAGCCAGCCTTAGATTTGTCACTGATGAAATTATCTAGTTCTTATTATTTTGAAATTTTATGTTTTGCTTAATAACTATGCAATAAGACTGTTAACAACAGATCAGCTTACATAATGATATTGTGTACTTCTTTCATGGTACTCATTAAAATTGTTTTTCCTCCTCAGACCTTCCCTTGATTATGTAGATACTGATAAAAGCTAACATCTACTATGTAAACACACTTGGGCTGATCATCTCACAAACAGGTTCTTGGTGCACTCCTCACAGCAAAACTAGGAAGTAGATGCCCTGTGTTTCAGTATCCTGACTTCAGGATGGGGATAAACATAGCCACTTAGCAGTTCAAAAAACTTTCTTAAAATTTGCATCACAAGTTTGTTAATTAGCATGGGATGGTGAACTGTGAGGTGCTCAAGACATAGAAAGCAAGCTAGGAGTCTCCCAGTGCCTCAGTGCCTCACAGGCAGCACTTGCAATATAGAACCCTGGGGGAACAGGGACCCCCCAAACTTCAAGGGATACAATGGCCCCCTCTGCCTGTGTATAGTTTCCTGATCCTGTTCTCAGTATATCATTAAATCTGCTACAAATAATCTTCCATGCCTGACGCTTGTCCAGTCATAAGGATTACTTAGAACCAGGTCCTAAGTAAGCTCACACCAGGTTCTATGATAGCTTTTGGTAACTTACTACCAAATGTATGTGTGTTTAACAAAATTTTGTGTAAGACCTACTATGATCAACCTGCTCAAAAGCTCAAGTGCAAGCCCCCCTTCCTTGTCCCCAAGTACAGCTGATATTCCCCAACAGAATATGACAGTAGTTAAGAGCCATATTGCATTTGGTTACTTTACAAAGTCTCAACTACATCAGAAGCTAATGGCCAGAATATAGTTTTGTTCCTTTATGACTTCCTCCATAAGGAGAATTGAAGTCAATGTATCTCAGTTTAGTGATTCTCTTAGTTCACCACCATTTTAAAAGAAAAAAGGCGGGGGGAGGAAGGGCAGCAGCTCATGAAAATCAAGGGATGGTAGCAGTCTTGACTGAAATTCAGTCAAGAAATCTTGACATCTGGGGAGACAAGAGCCTGTCACATCACAGGGAAACAATTCTATTAAGAATAAAGATTAATCCGACCTTTATCTAAGTGCACATTGATCAAGGCCTCAGACGGCCTCACAAGTAGACCTTATAAGGTTCTTGGCTGAGGCTCCAAGCAACAACAAAAACAAAATGTGGTCTATTCCTAACAAGTAGAGCAACAATTTAAAAATGTAGTTTGAAACTGTAGGAAGTCGTAATGTCAAGGCCAGTAGGGGGGTGGTGGAAGAAGATATATTTGAGTTTCTATAAATGAATCTAAGTTGGCCTGAAGGGTGTATTTTAATAGGAAGATATAATGTGGTTGTACAACTAATACAGAGAGTGAAAATCCAGACTTCATCACCATACTGGAGCAGCTGAGCTCAAAGAGGCCCTGTCAGCTTCACATATCGCTCACACTACCATGGGCAATCACAGAATCCTTTCTTTTTCTAAATACCTGAGGGAAGAATAGAGACTGTTGCTGTTAGGAAGAATCCCAGTGAGGTCCTTCTCAAGATTCTATGCAGTGTGGCAGGTTTTGTTATACCTTAGTACTAATTTTGTGCATTATAAGGAAACACACTCAGATATATTCTGAATAGACAGGTTATAGCTAATACTGGATGCCACACACTTGTAGTTTAGTGATCCAAAATTCTCTGGATAAATTTTTTGTTCTTACTAAACACTTGCTACCTTGGGACAAAGCACAACATGTGTTCAGGCTGTTTTGACTGTGCTTAGGAAAATAAAGTCTTATTCAACAGGAACCACTTTATCCTTTTATGTCACCATCCTATATTTCTCAGGCAGAAAAAAAGCACAATTACTGAACATCTAGTATGTGGTGGTCACATGAGTAGGCATTAAGTAGGCAGAAGTGCTTTTAATATAGAAAAAATGCAGGTATCACCACTGTTGCTAGGATTGTAAATAAGGATAACCACTATGGAAATTGGCATGGAGGTTCCTCAAAAGACTAAGAATGGAAACACCATATGACCCAGTTATAGTACTCCTCAATATCTTCCCAAAAGAAGTCAGAGTACTAGAGTGATACATGCATACCTATGTTTATAGCAGTGAAATTCACAACAGCCAAATTATGGAACCAACCTAGGTGTCCATCAACAGATGCATAAAGAAAATGTGATACTATGCACACAATGTACTTGTATTCAGCCATAAACACTAATTACGTCATTTGCAGGAAAATGGATGGAACTAGAGAGCTTATTATGTTAACAGAAATAAGCCAGACTCAAAAAGTCAAGGGTCCTATGTTTTCTCTTATATGTGGAAATTAGTGAGAAAAAAAAAGTAAAGAAAGGAAAGAGGATGTCATAAAAGTAGAATGGAGAGCAGTAGAGTAGAGGGTGGGACTAGGGAGAGGGAGGGAAGAAAGGAGAGGGGCAGTACTAGTGAATGATATTGACCAAATTATGTAGGAACATGTACAGTGAGTCCCACTACTATGTATAACTATAATGCACCAAAAAAAGTGGAAAGCAGTATCACTAAAATGTTATGGATGATAAAACAGAACCTGAGACAAAGACACCTGACCCCCATCACACAGTTGGTAAGAAGTGAAATCAGCTGCAAACCCAGCTGTGTCTGCCCTTCCAAGCTTAGGGATTCATGCACTTCATTTACTTAGGGATCATATATTCATGTATCTCCCAAGCACCAGGAAGACAACCACTCCTTATACCCCATCTATACCAATGTCAAAGTATTCTGACATTGATAAAGAATTTGGACTCCAACCTGTGTAGGGTTGGGGGCAGCACATGGACAGTGAGGAGGTACAGTATCTCTCAAAAACTGAGAAGAATATTAAGTTGTTTGCTGAGAGATGAATAGTAAAATCAAGGCAGAGACATGCCAAGCCCCCTTTTAGAGAAAGAGTATCTTTTATACCTGAGGAGACTTGAAAAAGTATTAACATACAGTTGGGGAGGAGGGACATCAACCAGTATAGAAAGGCAAACTAGACCAAAAAAAAAAAAAAAAAAAACCAGTCACTAGACCAAGGGTAGGCAGTGCTTCTCTTCACACTAACCATAAAATATATTATATACATTAAAGAATTAATCGGTCTTGTTCCAGCAAATGTCAGATCTACAGTGAGAATGGGCAAAAAAGAGCAGTATCAGCCTAGAACCATGAAATGCTTGAAATTACTAATGCCTACTGTAATAGTTCTTTGCAGGTGACAACTTGACAGAATTAAGGAACACCTAGAGAACTGGTAAAGCATCCCTCCTGGGTGTGTCTCTGAGGGCATTTCCAGAAGAGATGGACCTATGAGTAGGTGGACTGGGTGGGGAAGATCTGCCCTGTGTACCAGCCTATCAGCTAGGGACCCAGAGAGAAAATAGGAGAGAAAAGGTGATGCCATCCCCCATCTATCTCTTCTGGAGCTGAAGTGCTTTTCTGCCCTTGGACATTATAATTCTATGCTCCCTGGTCTTTGAACTCCAGTTCCCACACCATGGCTCTCCTACATCTTTCTGAGATTCACACCATTGTCTTCCCTGGTTCTGAACTTTGGGGCTTGGACTAAGCCATTCTACTGGCATCCCAGTGTCAGTAGATATCCTGATGGGGGAGTTTATACCTCCATAATCACATGAGCCAATTCCCCTAATAAATCCCCTCTCATGTATCTCTACATCTATATCCTATTGGTTGTGTCTATCTGGAGAACCTTAATATACCTACCCTCAGTAATTCTGAGTTCACCCAGCAAACTGGCTTCCCAGGTCAGTGGAGGCAGGAAACAGTGTATACAATAAGTTGATAGGAACTGACCTACTTTGACTGATGGTAACATTTCCAATTGTAAACTGATGGGCATTCTGCTTTCTATCTTTTGGTCTCTTTTAAGTTCAGTTAATGTAATTCAGCACCCTTAGTTGAGCACATCCTGATATACTCGTATAATTTTTGGACTGGTACGTTAAGAATTATACCTTCAACCATGAAAAAATTATCAAAATAATGTCATAATACCCTTTGTGACCTGGGACTCAAGGGCCTTCTTTCAAATGCATGCCTGTAATTACAGTGCTTGGGAGAGTGAGGCAGTGAATCACAGATTGAGGCCAGTCTCAGCAACTTAGCAAGACCCTCAGCAACTTTGCAAGACTCTCAGCAACATAGCAAGACCCTGTTGCAAAAAAAAAATAAAAAGAGAAGCACTGTCTTGGAAGTAAAATGTCCCTGGATTCAATCTCCAGTACAAAAAAAAAAAAAAAAACTTACAGAACCCACTGAATTCTGAGAAAAAAATGTTAGTGAATAGACAGAATTCCTTATATTAGCATAACAGGAATACCAATCTTCTTGAGACAGATAATACTTGGGGTAATTAATCATAACTGTTATGGGCTACTGAAATAGCAAATAAGGAGGGAAAATGCACTAGACAGGAACAAGAAAGTTGGATTATTTCCATAACTCAGTTGCTAATTAGCTATATAACCTTGGAAAATCATTTAACTGTTCCAAGCCTCAATATCTTTATCCATAAAATGGAGATACTGAAATATATGTTGTCTAAGGAGCTTCCAAAGACTTGGCATTCTCTCACTTTAAGTCGAGATGTTAGCTTTATCCTCTGAAACTCAGAAAATTTATTTTGTGCTGAAATGACTTCATTTCTTTCAAATATTGGCTCTTGGCTGTCATGGTTGCTCTCAGTGATTAAATGAATGTCCTCTGGTGGCCCCTCATACTGCCAACCCACCTGATAGTCTATTTCCTGAAGATGCAAAGTTATATGAGCAATGAGGAAAACTGATCTACGCAGTCTCTGCCTGATCTGTGACCTCACTCACCACATAGAAATGCAGGATGGATGAAAGTTTAGCTTAAATAATCATGCTCTCAATTAAACCTGGGATCACTTTCATTCAGGCTCCTGTGAATCATCCCAGAAACCAAGAGCCTCAGAACCACAAAACTAAGATGACAAAAGCCCCCTTTTTTTTAAATAGCTCAGATGATGTTTCTGATTTTTCTAAGATGCTGAGTAAGTCAGTATTCTGTAAAAATATATTTTCACACCTTCTGAGTTTGTTTGGCAGATGGACAATTAAAAAGCGGTTCTGTTTTCACTGAGTAGGTACCATCTATACATTTCACTTCTAGAGACAGAATGGGGATTGGCATCTTTACAAGACCAATTAGCAAATATATTCATTAAAGTCCCTTTCACACCTCTATTGTTAATCCCAACCATTTATTTATATCAACTAACATCTTCTGCCTTCAATACTCATTATTGACTAACAAATGACGACGTGATTTTACTTCTCTAAATATGTTAAATACACAGTTCTAGCTTTCCTAAGCTGCTAACACCCAGTTACTATTGTCAGATTTATATGAAAGCTTTTTAACATTATATTGCCTTAACTTAAAACTACAGAGCCTATACTTATTTGTCCTCTCACCTAAGGAGCCAGCAGAGCACAGCTGGGAGAGAGATGCCAGAGCAGATTGCCTGGCTGCAAAATCCCAAGTCTGCCACTTTCTAGCTTTATGTTCTTGAACAGGATAACAAATCTCTCTTTACTTCAAAGGGAACTGGGGTTAGCAACAATAGCACCTAGCTCACTGAGAATTTTTAAACTATAATGAATTCCAAAACTGGCTATATATATTTTTTTTTAATTTGGAACTGAGATTGAACCCAGGGGAATTCTACCTCTGAACTATAGCCTCAGCCCTTTTTATTTTTATTTTGAAACAGGGTCTCACTAAGATGCTGAGAGCCTCAATAAGTTTCTGCAGCTGGTCTCAAACCTACGATCTTCCTGTCTCAGCCTCACAACTACTGGGATTACAGGTGTTCACCACTATGCCCATTTTGGTCATATATACTTTCATTCCCCTCAAGAGGGAGTCATTTTTCATATACTTCAATCTGGGTTGACCAATAACTTAATTTGGACAAAAGAACCTTCACAGAGGCTTGAAACTTGCTTCAGCATTGAGATTTCTCCTCTTGCTGATCTTGGAAACCTGGACTGTCATGTCAACAAGCCTGGGCTTATCCCCTGAATGACCAGAGTCATATGACCAGCCATCTCCATTGCCCCAGCCTCCCCCCCCCCCAAATGTGAGACACACAAGTGAAATCACCTTACCTCATCCAGACCAGATGAACAGCCAACTGAGCACAGACAAATGAGCAAATCCACCCGGGAAGATCTAAGCTTGACCCATACCCATATGAGATGAATTGCCCTGCTAATTCCTAGACTTCTGAGCAACAGTTAATGACTTTTTAAGCCACTAAATTCTGACCTTATTTGTTATATAGGAAAAGCTAACATATAAAACAAAAGTATATGAGTTAATATATGTAAATCACTTTGAAAATGCCAGCCATATATAAGCCGTTATCAGTATAACTCAATAGCCTCTACCTCACTTTCTGTTCATTCACAGACCACTATATTTAACAGTCCTAGGAACTGTCACATGCTTGCATCTCTAGGCCTTTCCAAAGCTTATCAGTGTGGAATACCATTGTCTTATCCTCACTTTGAAAACACCTAATCCTCTTAGCTAAACCCACATCCTCTTTTGTGGGTCATTCACTGTCCCCTTTGGGCCTTAAATGTCCCTGCTGTGGGGTAAGACCAAGAAACACAGATGAATGAGCAAACCCAGCCAAGATGTCTATGCTCACCCCACTGTAGCATTTCCAGGCTGTACTGTTCACCCCCACAGGTTTGTCACACACATGATCTTATGATCTCCTTCAGGGTAGAGAATATGTTACTTTTGGGTGCTAGTTGCTATTACTTTTTACTCCTGTTTAGTGCAGTGGGTGGGTAAGTCAACCTTATCCAATCAACCAGAGTTGATCATGACAAACAAAAATTATGTGTGTTCCAAGGTTCAAACTGTTTTGAACTACACTTCTGTAAATCCTAGACCACTATTGGGATATTTTTAAAATAATTTCATATAACTTAACATACATTCCTATTAAATGTTACTTCATTTGTTTCAACCACTGCTCCTACTAATTGTCTTTTTTTAACACATATCCATCATTAACACTAACTCACCCTCATGTGGGTCACCTACATGATAGACATGTTTTCCAGGTTCTCATGTGGAAACCACTGATATAAATACTGAATACAGTGGGCAAAATAACTGTACATTATTAAGGCATAAAAGTGCTCTCTGGAGAGTAACGGTCATTCTTGTGGTATTCTACCTGTGATACCATACCTGTATTTGGCCAAACTAATGTTTCTTCATTTTAATCAAAATATATCAGAGAATCCATATGCTCAGGTAACCCATATTCCAACAATCTAATAACTCTTTCCAAAGATGAGATTAGGCTACTTTGATGTTACTTGCTTTTAATTAACACATTATGAGAATTAGTGACCACGCATTTTTTTTCTTCAGTGCTCAAAAGCCATCTGTCTAGCAATTTTGACCACAATTTTTTGAGGGAGAAACTGTAACAGTCTATTATATATTCAGATTCCAATTCTCCATCAATTTAGAAAATTAGAAAAACATTTCCATTCTTCTGACACCTTTCCTGTGCTCAAAGAAGCATCAAAAAATTCTAAAGATCCTTAACTTCAACACATCGATTCATATGAACCAAAGTTAAAATAACAAGGGCTAACTTTCCTGAGCTCTTACTATGTGTCAGACACTGCTCTAAACTTACTAGGTATATAAACTCAGTCCTCAAAATAATCCTACAAGGGTTGTTACTAGTATTATGTTCATGTAACAGAAGAAGAAACTGGAGTATAAAAAGGCTGTAATTTGCAAAGTCACAGCACTTCTCAGTATACAGACAGGATTCAGACCTGGGCAGCCCCAGGCTGTGTCCATATTCCAAACCTCCCTGGGGGTGACCAAAAGAGACAACTCAAATAGTCTCTAGCAATCAGTGTAATCAATCAGAATTCCCCCCACCCCATGTTGTGTTATCCCATCTAGGAGAAATGCCAGTAGAAGGCCATCTAAAAGCATCTATGTCTTGAAAGGTTCCTGGGTTTTCTTTCTGCAAGCAATCACAAACTTCATGCTGAATGGATAATTATAGTAATTTTCTATGACTTGGGACATGGTTCTGTTTCACTTCATGAAAGAGAAAATGTAATGATCAGTCTACAATACATTCAAATGTTTTCTGTACAGCACTTCAGCAGTCAAATACAGCATCATAGGAACAAATCACCATGCTATTAAAGAATATTATACTAAATGACAAAGGAAAGATTTTCATGAACTATATATTTCTGGATAAGAATTTGAACCAATGGATTATTTTTGGAATTTACATAATCTTGAGCTCCACGTGTTTTAAGAGACTCAAAGACCATCCTGATGACATAGCTTGGATTTAATCCCTATCCCAGGGGCAACTGTTGTTCTCCCTTCAAATAGAAATCCCTATTTAATTTAACTGATTGTACCTTTCCAACAACCTATTGCAGTATCTTAACATGGTCACTGGCTATGTACAAACTATTTTATGAGTGCATACTGATAAAGTGAGTTACCCTACTGGTAGAGAGAATACCATCAAGGAGAAATTAATTTGACAATTTTTAAAGCAATAGAGTAAATAAATGTTAAACAACAATGGCAATTTAGTGAGTTTGATTATGGAGCACTGTCTGATGTTGAGTCATTAGATGCTAAATCAGAGGGAATTTCAACACAAATTCAACACTTCCTTTGATGTCAGGGCATCAGTCCTCTAATCTGACATCCCTTATAAGACAGCTGGTGTCACTGGAGTGCATAAGTATTATGAGATGCTAATCAGTTGTTATGAGACCAATTGAATATGTCAAAATTCATTTTAAAATGTTATCCATGAGACAAACCCAGTCTTATTCCCTTCAAAAGATCCTCGCATCCAATTTCCACACCCACTAATTCTCAGTTGCACAGATGAAGCCAGACTACCTCACCTTCTTCCCAAACCTGAAATGTAGTTAAGTACATAAAGGAAGAAACTGATACACAGAGCATTAAAATCTCCAAGAAGAAGTGATGCTTTTTTTTTTTATCTTGGCAGAGAATGTATTCCGGACACATATTTAAATGTTTGATTTGTCTATAGTAGTCATTTCAGATGTTTTCAAATTGTAGAGAATGCCACAGGCAGGAAAAGCACAATTACAGACCTGACAATTATGTTATCAGGTTAAACATTTTGGATATTACTATAAGCTGTGTCAGATCCTTCTACAAGAGGTACTTTCAGGAGCTGGGTGATGACAGTGAAAAGTCACAATGATTTATGGTGCTTGTGACAGTGTTCAATTAAATTGTTCTTACCTGATTTTAATTAATTGAAAAACAATGTTAGTTTGGGAAACATGACTTTACCTCTGAGGATGAGATACTGATTGAATGAAGTATAGCACTAGCTTAAAAGCCCAAAATTAAATAAGAATTATTTTTTAAGTGGGGGGAGTTGTTTTTTCCATGACTCAAACAGAAAGACATATATTACTCCAACATGGAGTCCAGGAGGGTTAGTACAAGGACTGCAGCTATAACAAATTAAAACATATCTCACTAATAATTTTCATGGGGGACCTAATATAAAGTTATCTTCCTTGTTCTCTAAAATAGCTTTGATCTGTTCTCATTATCTATAGAGTCCTTTCTCTCTCTTCTTCTCACTCCACCCAAATCCTGAAACTACTTGACTTGCAAAAGTTAGTGAAGATGTGCCTTAAGGTTTCAAATTGTATCCAGTTTTAATCATATTATCAAACCATAGTGCGAGTAACAGGCCCAGCATATGTATTTGCTGAATGAAAGAAATTATCTCCACTTCTATATGTACTAAACATTTATTTTATGGTGGCATTTTACACACATTATCTCACTCATTCCTTGTGATGGGCTGATGAAGAAGGAATGGCTTCATCATTATTGTTTTAGAGATGAGGACTCAAAGCTTGTCTGAGGTTAAGTAATTTGCTCAATCAGGATGTGTAAAGTTTGACTATTAGGATATAGGTAGAACCCAAAGATCATATCACTGTTTTGTATAAAACCCAACATCCCTGATCACAGTTATCTTAATGTGTGTAAGCACATTCTATATTTGCACAGCAAAATCAACAAGGAATTTCTCCGGATATACTCCTGTCATTAAGTGATACATGACTGTAATCTTTTCAGCTTCATGACCCCAATTTCTCTGTACACATTCCCACTTCTGCTGCTTCTATTTGTAGAAAAATATGCCACCTCAATGACACACACTTTGCCTCAATTCCAGTGCCTCTCCCTGCCTTTGAGAAATTGCATTCAGCTCCAAGTCCTGCTCCAAATACAATCTCCTCCATGAGGTTTTTCCCATTGGATCCTATGATAATTTTGCTCTCCTTTCTTTCTTCCACAGGCTCTGCTGTATTTTTAAGATGATTTGCCACATGAGAGCAGACACTGTCTTTAGTCTTTTTAACCAACTAAACTGTGCAACTGAAGAATAATTCTGTCTTGCCCTTACCTATTTATCAATCATTACTACTGATTCATAGGTTGGACTCCTAACTCCAAAGTTCATAGGTTGTACTCCAAACCCCAAGTGTGTGATTGGATTTGGAGACAAGGTCTTTAAAGAAGAGGTAATTACAGCTAAATAAAACCCTAGTATTGGAGCCCTAATCTCATAGGACTGGCATCATAATAAGAAGAGGAAGAGACACCAAAGGTATACACATACATACGCACAGAGGTAATGAGGGGACACAGTTGTATCTGGAACACTTTATGTCCTATAGATCACTGTCATTTACCAGGAAATTCTTAAAGGTCTGACAACTTCATGCCAATTATAGCTTCCTATTGCTCTCTTCATTTACTTTTGGACATTTTTTAAAAAGGATATAAAAACAGAATGTCACTCCCATAATGGATTTTATAATAAAAACATAAACAAAAAAAGTATTAATTCCTATGGCATTGTGATCCTTCTTAAAAGGAAACTTTCAAGAATATTTAAATAAAGTCTCTAAATATGAAAATCAAATGATCATGATAGAGGCCAAGATATGAAGAATATTGAATTGCACCAAAATCATAGAAAGACATATTTAAAGTCAATACTGTAATTCATCTCTTGGCAAAAACAATGACTAAAATTTCAACTTAATTGGAATTAAACATCAGCAAACTAGGTTGAAGATCTTCAAAATGTTTTGTGATTATATATAATATATATTGCAGGTCGTTGATCCTGCAATGGCTTGGGCCTTACCCCAGAACTGTGAATAGAATCTTAGAATCTACATCTTAAATAAGTTTCTTAGGGGAGGTTTATGTCATTTTAAGTTTGAGAACATTCTAAATTACTAAAAGAAAACAGTAACTTGTATTGACAAAAATGCGAAAGAAATGACACAGAAATTCTAGTATTTTGATTTATGAAAAATAACTTGAAAGCCAATAACAACTATCTCACAACTAACCTTTTGGGTGATTCTTTTTAGTGTTCTTGGTTTATTTCAAAACAGTTTCATGCTTACCCAATATTCATACTGACCAAGAAAAGTTACTCTTCCAGAAACACATTTCCTAACAAACAGAGACAAAGACCCACAAAAACAAAGAAAAATGTGCAGAAGCTAAGAGGAAAAGACTAGATATGCAATGATTCGGAGCATCATTCCTAAGCAAATGGTACCATGACCAGGTCAGGTAATGCTGGGCTTAACTCCTCAGTATCTCAATTTTGCATCTGGGAACATGTAGGGGTAGACATCACTTAGAAATCACTCTCGTTCCCACTCCTCTGCAAATGACCTTTGGTAGCAATATCACTAACATGCATCATACTTCAGTGTCTCATCCTACAGATTGAAATGGAACTGTATTGGTTGGAAAAATTCCTTCCAAGCATTCAAAAGCCCAAGATATCGCTGTGGGAGAGTAAGAAACCAGTTGACAGAGAGCAGCATTCAGCCAGTTTTTTTAGAAGGCAACAGGTATAAGGCAACTGCTAAAAAGACACAGCTGCTATCATCTGCCCAACCTGGCTCTCTTCCCCCTTTAACCAATGAAACACAGGGTTCATGTCCTGAAAGTTTTATAGCATAATGACTGTTTCCTATAAAAAGCTAAAACATTCATGGCATGGAATCACAAAACCCTGGCTAATGTTTGCAATTCCAGCATAAACATTAACCATGCATCCCAACTCTCCCTTCCCAAGAACTGTCATTTTGTATGCATAAATATTGATTGAGCTTTGGTTCCTACTACCAGATGGCAGACCTATGAAATTCTAATAGAGCTAAAAAGATTCAAACAGATTATCACTCACTGACAGGCACTGGAGACCATCACGAAGGCCAAAGTTTTTATTTCAAAAATAAGTAATTAGACTTGACAGCTGAAGTGTAAACAGGGCCCTGGTGAATAAATTTGCTAATTGGACTTCCCTGTGGTAGCAGTTAACCCAGGACTTTTTGGTCATAAAATGTGTCCCCCTGTGTCTCTGGTTCCACTGTAAGAGTGTCCTTGGATTTATGTCACAAAATCATGTCCCAGGTGAGAGAATAGTATTATATTAACTTTATGTAATAAAACTTGGTTGCATTTAGTCTACATAGGGCTTTGTTAGATTACTTGTGGATAGACTCCCCTTTTGATACAGGCCCACAGTGCACAAAAATCATGTGCTACAAAAAGGGTGCCTAAGCCGGGCATGGTGGTGCATGCTTGTAATCCCAGTACTTTGGGAGGCGGAGACCGAAGGATCCGGGTTCGCGACCAGCCTCAGCTTGCTCTCTCTCTCTCTCTCTCTCTCTCTCCCTGTCTCTCTCTCTACTTAGTGAGGTGCTCCGCAACTTCGTGAGACCTGATTTCAAAATAAAGTATCAAAAATAGGGCCAGGGGTGTAATGCGGAGGTAGAAGGTAGAACGCCCCTGGGTTCAATCCCCGGTACTGCAAAAAAAAAAAAAAATACAAAAAGGGTGCCTTGTTTCTAAACTTATATTTATAGATGCATGGACATCATTATAGGGAAAAGGCTTAAAATAGATACCTCTACTGCTTACATTACAAACATTTCCTTCCTTTTACTCAAGAAATACATAAGGGCATATAAAGCGTTATGAAAAAGCCACCTCTTAACAAATGTGAAGGGGATTATCTCAGGCCTCAGCACAGACCCTCAATATCATAACGTAAGTCAATAATTAGGGCTTGTACTTTCATTCATTCCAAGTGAAAATTTCAGGAGACCTCCCTTTCCCCCACCCCAACACGCAGTCTTTTCCTTTGCAATCGATGTTGTGCTTCTGACATTGAATCAATATTAATTGCAAAGTCCCAGCATGGCATTTCCATATGCATGTGTAGGAAGGCAAGGTCAATTTCATCCCGTAACATTTTTTTCCTCATCTACCCAAAAGGCTACACAAGTAGAAATGCAAGGTTAATTAAACCAAGTACACTGCAAATGATGATGCATTGCCTGCTTTGCCTTGCTATTCCAAATGCTATCATTTAAATCTAAGGCAATTTCAATGATTTTACACAAACTCCCACTTTTTTCCCTTATCCATCACTTTTCACTCTGTCTTGAACCTTTCCTCACCAAACAAAGAATAACTCTAGATCTTCTCATTGTCCCATTAGTAATTATTTCCAATCAAATGACAGCATCACAACCCCCTCTTGGGATATGGAAGCATACCTGCTACTTAGATTAATGAGGCCTCCTCCTGTGAGCCCCTTGAGAAAACATAAAATCTAGACTCGAATACATCAGGCAGATAAGGACTCTTGTCCCGATGCCCTGTAATCAGTGACAAGTAGGAATGAGTCACTACAGAGCACATTATTCATCTCAAAATAGGTCCTGTGCTTGGATTCTAAACTCACATATGGGGTAGACTATCATTTTTATTTTCCCAAATGTGAGTACATTTGTACTAACAAAATTTGCCAAATTGTCGTTCAAATGGCAATCTCAGACGACAAACTAAATACAAGAACAAAAGAAGCAAGAAAACAGTCAATCTGATCTATCAATGATATTTCAAAGTTCCAGTTCAACAATTCTAACCATAAATAGAAATTTAGACTTGGAACAGTGTCTGGCTATCCCAAAAGTACATTCTCTGTGAAAATTAGTATCAAATTTCAAAGATAATTAATTATGGCAATATTTTATGACAGAGAGCTTTCTTTGACTCCCATACAATCCAGAGGACTCTCCTGGAGAGGTAGCTAGTAAGAATTACTGAGCTGGTTAGTAACCAAGAATTACTCATAGTTCACTAAGGATATAAAAAAACAAAATCATTAAGAATGTCTACTCCAAATTATCACTTTTGGAAATCAGAGTTTGCCCTCTCTCATTTTCTCTCTTTTTCTCTCAGTGACTATTCTTTAATATTCAAGTGAGGCCACTGAAAATTTTAACATGTTAGGACTTATAACATGTTTAGTCCCTTTAAAAATGACTAGAATTGTACTTATGAAGTCATATGTTAAACCTGAAAATACAATTGGTAATCTTGAGAAACATCAAAAAGATTCAGTGGTTATTTTCAAGCAAATACTGTGAGCCGAGAACCTATTTAAGCCATCTCATAAATGAAAAAAAAAAAATGAACACAAAATAACTTGTCACCCATTACAAAGGTTTTAAGTTTAAAATTTTCACTTAATTGAATCATGTACTCACTTTTCTGTGTAGTTTATACGAACTTCCTACTATTCTTTTCATATTTTAAGTGAAGAACAAAACACCTTTATATTATTTACTTATAGAAAATTTAGCGCGGACCGTGCCAGCCACTACCGGCATTGTGGCTTCCACACGCCGCTGGCAGAGAAGCCAGAGACTTGTTGTTAGTTCAGCAGCTGCAGATCAGCAGAGACGAAAGCAAGCAGCGGCTCCTCCATACTCAAGACACCAAATGGTGGCGGCTACAGTGGCCCTATCTCTGCAGGACTTTACCAGCGGCTACCAATATTGTGGCTCCTGCACAAGACCAACGGAGATGCCAGTGACCTGTTGTGAACCCAGCAGCTGCAGAATAGCAGCAGTGAAGGAGAGCAGCAACTCGCTCCACGCGCGACACAGACGCGAACTGCTGTGTTGGCAGAAGCAGCAGCGGCGCCATCTTGGTCAAACCATGCCGACAGCTACCGGCATTGTGGCTTCTGCAGGCCAACAACAAGGAAGCCAGGGAGCTCTTCTAAAACCAGCACTGCAGAGCATCAGCGACAAAAGCGAGCAGCAGTCTGATCCACACTCGGCAGAGTCCCCAAGACCCGGAGGCCTGACCAGAACCTGCGGCAGCGGCTGAGCCCACCCCCCACCCCAGAGATTAAGAGCAGCGCTCAACAAGACCATAAGTCAATGAGCCGGCCCAGGGGGAGACCACCCAGTGCGGACACAGGGACTCACAGGGTCTGAGACAGTGCAGACTGCCCCAGCGAAGGCAGGAGAGGGGTCTGCTGTGGGACGTGGTAGACGCGTGGATAAGCAGAAAATCCCTGGTGACATTTGGGTGGGACAGACTTGCAACCCAGGGGTCTCAGAACCCTTATAGAGGGGATAGCCACAGGACATACAGCTGTGGTATCTGGGGAAAATTAGACTTCAAACCTAAACTTATCAGAAGAGACAAAGAAGGTTATTTCTTACTGGTAAAAGGAACAATCCAGCAAGAGGATATAACAATAGCCAACATTTATGCCCCAAACATAGGTGCAGCTACTTTCATAAGAGAAACCCTTTGTGACATTAAATCACACATAGATCCCAATACAGTAATATTGGGAGACTTCAACACACCTCTCACACCACTACATCAATCTTCAAGACAAAAGGTCAGTAAAGATGCCTCAGACCTAAGGAACACCATAAACCAAACGGACCTACTAGACACATACAGAATATTCCACCCAACTACAGCTGAATTCACATTTTTTTCTGCTGCTCATGTAACTTTCTCTAAAATAGACCATATTCTAGGCCACAAAGTGAGTACTAGCAAGTTCAAAAACTGTGACATAATCCTCTGCCTCTTTTCAGACCACAATGGAATGAAACAAGAAATCAACTATAAGAAGACCCAGAGAAACCTCATAAACACGTGGAGACTGAATACCACACTGCTGAATGAGGAATGGGTAAAAGAAGAAATAAGGGGAGAAATTAAGAAATTCCTAGAAACAAATGAAAACACAGACACAACATATCAAAATCTCTGGGACACCCTGAAGGCAGTATTAAGAGGAAAATTCATAGCACTGAGTGCCCACATAAGAAGAACAGAAAACCACCAAATAAATAACCTAACTACACACCTCAAAGCCCTTGAAAAATAGGAATAGTCTAACCACAAAGCTAGTAGAATACAGGAAATTATTAAAATCAGAGCAGAAATCAACAAAATAGAGAATAAAAAAAAACAATACAAAAAAATCAACAAAACCAGAAGCTGGTTCCTTGAAAAAAATAAACAAGATAGATAAACCACTAGCCAACCTAACCAAAAGAAAGAGAGAATAAACCCAAATTACTAAAATAAGAGATGAAAAAGGGGATATTACCACCGACAGCACGGAAATCCAGAGGATAATCAGAAACTAATTAAAAAACTGTACTCCAAAAAAATTGAAAAACTAGAAGATATTGACAAGTTTCTAGACATGTACAACCTTCCTAAGTTGAATCAAGAAGACATAGAAAATTTAAATCGACCAATAGCAATTAACGAGATTGAAACAGCAATAAAGAGCCTACCATCAAAGAAAAAGCCCAGGTCCAGATGGTTTCCCAGGTGAATTTTATAAAGCCTTTACAGAAGAACTAATCCCAATACTCCTCAATCTATTCCATGAAATAGAAAGAAATAGGACTCTCTCAAACACATTCTATGAAGCCATTATCACACTAATACCAAAACCAAAGAAAGACAGCTCAAGAAAACTGCAGACCTATATCGTTGATGAACTTAGACGCAAACCTTCTAAACAAAATACTAGCAACGCGCATTCAAAACCACATCACCAAAATCATACATCATGACCAAGTCGGGTTCATCCCAGGAATGCAAGGCTGGTTCAACATATGAAAAACAATCCATGTAATCCACCACATAAACAGAACTAAAGACAAAAATCACATGATCATTTCAATAGATGCTGAAAAACCATTTGACAAAATCCAACACCCATTCATGATAAGAACACTGCAGAGAATTGGAATAGAAGGAACATACCACAACATCATACAGGCAATATAAAATAGGCACACAGCCAACATCATACTGAATGGGGAAAAACTTCGAGAGTTACCTTTAAAAATAGGAACAAGACAAAGATGTCCGCTGTCACCACTCCTTTTCAATATAGTACTCGAGACTCTAGCTAAAGCAATAAGGCAAGAGAAGTAAATGAAAGGAGTACAAATAGGAAAAGAGGAAATGAAACTATCTCTATTTGCAGATGACATGATATTATACTTAGAAGATCCAACAAACTCAACCAAAAGGCTCATAGAACTGATCAACAATTTCTGAATTTGTGTCAGGATACAAAATCAATCTTAAAAAATCAGAAGCTTTTCTGTATGTCAACCATGAATAAACTGAAAAAGAAATGCAGAAGACATTTCCACTCACGATATTCCCCCAAACAATAAGATACCTTGGAATAAACCTAACCAATGAGGTAAAAGACCTCTACAATGAAAACTATAAAACATTGAAAAAAGAAATTGAAGAAGATCTTAGAAGATGGAAAGATCTCCCATGCTCTTGGGTAGGCAGAATAAATATCATCAAAATGGCTATTCTTCCAAAAGTGCTCTACAGATTCAATGCAATACCCATTAAATTACCAAAGCCATTCTTCACTTCCATAGAAAAGTCTGTCCTTAAATTCATTTGGAACAACAAAAAAACCCAGAATAGCCAAAGTAGTTCTCAGAAATAAGAACCATGCAGCAGGCATCACAATACCTGATTTCAAACTATACTACAAAGCCATAGTAATAAAAACAGCATGGTATTGGCACAAAGCAGACACATAGACCAATGGAGCAGAATAGCAGATTCTGAAACAAATTCACACACCTACAGCCAATTGATTTTTGACAAAGGGGCTAAAAACATCCACTGGAAAAAAAGATAGCCTCTTCAACAAATGGTGCTGGCAAAACTGGCTAACCATATGCAGAAAAATAGAAATAAACCCCACTTTATCACCTTGTACAAGAGTCAATTCAAGATGGATTAAAAACCTAGAAATCAGACCAGAGACCTTGCAGTTACTTGAAGAGGGCATAGGCCCAACACTTCAACACATAGGCACAGGTAAAGACTTCCTCAATAAGACCCCAAAGGATCAGGAAACTAAAATGAGGATCAATACGTCGGATTGCATTAAACTAAAGAGTTTTTGTGCAGCAAAGGAAACAATCAAGAACCTCAATAGAGAGCCGACAGAATGGGAGATTTTTGCCAGCTACTCCTCTGACAGAAGACTCATATCTAGAATATACAGAGAACTTAAAAAAATCACCACTAAAAAAACAAATAACCCAATCAAAAAATGTACAAGTGAACTAAATAGACACTTCACAGAAGAAGAAATACAAATGGCCCATAAATGTAAGAAAAAATGTTCAACATCATTATTAATCAGAGAGATGCAAATCAAAACTACCCTGAGATTTCACCGAACCCCAATTAGAATGACAATCATTAAAAACACAAAAAACAACAATGCTGGCAAGGATGTGGAGAAGTAGGAACTCTACTACACTGTTGGTGGAATTGCAAATTAGTGCAACCGCTTTGGAAAACAGTGTGGAGGATCCTCAGAAGAATGGGAATAAACCTACCATATGACCCAGCAATACCACTTCTAGGCATCTACCCCAAAGAACTAAAACCCAACTACCAGACTAATGCATGTGTATCTATGATTATAGCTGCACAATTCACAATTGCCAAACTTTGGAACCACCCAAGGTGTCTATCAACAGATGAATGGATCAGAAAACTATGGGATATGTACACAATGGAATTTTACGCAGCCACAAAGAAGAACAAAATCACATCATTTGCAGGGAAATGGAGAGTACTAGAGAACATTATGCTAAGTGATATTAGTAAGTCACTAAGAGTAAAAAATTGGATGTCCCCCCTAATCTGTAGGAGCTAGATGGAATGGGACTTAGAAGGGACTTTGAAGGGAAGAAGAAGAAATCTTTAGATGGACAAAGAAGGTGACCTAACTGAGGGAGCTGGGAGGGGGTTGGAGGGAAACACACTACAGCACATGATGTACATACACAAACCTATAAGACTCAATCACTATCTGGAGCATGAAAGGGAGGGAAAGGGGAGGGAATAGGATGGGACTGGAGGGAGGGCTAAATGAGCAAT
>PVJS01012416.1:0-43923 GCA_004027185.1 Glis glis
CCGGCGGTGCAACGCACCGAGGTGCTTCGGCGGCTCGGGGCGGGGGAGGGGGAGGCGAGCTCCAGCCCGGATGCGAAGGAGATGCCGCGCGCATGCGCACGCCGTGTTCTCCCGGGCCTCCAGGCCGCCCGGAGGTATGCTCACTGCGCGTGTGCAGTGGAGGCCGGCGGCCAGTCTCCCGCAGTTGACATGGCAGCCCCGGCTTCTTTCCCATAGAATTGGGGCCCAGACGGTCCGTAAAATCAAATTACAGATGTGTTTCGGAATGCTTTGGGTTGCTCTCCCCCTTTCGTCTTAGCTCCATGAATGTCGGGCTGCCATTCATATTCAGATATATACAGCGTTTGAATGCTGTCTGACGGGGCGAAGGTAGCCCTTTGACACGCACGCGAAATGTCGCTTGGCTGGGGGCAAGGGTGACAGTTATGACAGGAAGCATTCTGTCTCAAATTCTCTTTAGATCCCTTCCCATTTAGGAAGAACGAGGGGGGAAAGAAGCTATTAGGATTTAGCTCCCGGCCCTGCTTTAGCGCGAAAGCTAAAATCCCACCCTAGGGAAGCTGGTTTAGCCTCGGGTGTTTGCCCCCCTACCCCGCTCTCTGCGCATGCGGCGTCCGACCCACATAATTGGTAAATAGAATGAAAGCTGTCCGGCACGGTGATTGGTCGGTTGGAAATTCCGTACTTGGTGATTGGTCCGCAGGAACGTCTCGGAGCGCGCGCGGGAGCGAGCTTTGAAAGTTGAGCACGGCGGAGGCGAGCCGGTGCCTCTGGGATTATGGTGTCGCTGCGGGGTCTCGGGAGCGGCCTGCAGCCCTGGTGCCCGCTGGATCTCAGCCTCGGTGAGGAGACGCGGCCGCGGGTCCCGGAAGGCAGCGCTGGGGTGCTGTGAGTCCTCAACAGCACCTCCGCCCGAGCCGGGGTGGGGGTGGGGTGGAGGCGCCTGGGTCTCGGCATTGTCTGGGTTTCCCAGGATCTTGGCCTGTCGGGTTTACCATCGGGGCTCAATCCGGTTGTTAGAAATAAATTTTCATGGCGTCAAAAAGGCACGTGTTCGAAGATTGCTTGGCAAATCGGTTTTACTTTTTTGCAAAAAGGGGTGCTCCCGGGTATGCGAGATCACACCTGACAAAGAACCGGGGGGTCTTATATCCCTGCAAAGCACCTGCGCTGCACTCCAATTGGTGGGAGTTACAGCTTCACATTCTTCCCTGTCAGCTACAGGGGAAGACGGGGAAGGGGGTCGACACCTGCAATCTCTTTTTGGGTCTGTTTTTGTTTTTGCTTTTTGTCTTTTTGGACTGGGGATCGAACCCAGGGCCGTGCACTTGCAAGGCAAGCGCTTTGCCACTGACCTACATCCCAGCCCTGCAATCTTTTAAGAGATGCTAATTTTGAGAAGGAGTGTAAGTCCCTATCAGGTTACAAAAATGGCGGTTTTAGTTAAGCTACTCCTTTGACAGAAAAGATTCAATTATATTCTCACAGTCCAGAAACCGCTTAAAAAAAAAAAGCCAATGTTGGTTGATCTCTTCCAGTGCTTGTGCATCTGTTTTCTCGGCCTGTCCCTTCTTATTCTGCGAGTCTTCCTGGATCTATCCTCATCTCTTCTGGTGGCCAAGCCAGGAGTTATGGCTTTTCTGCATCCCCTTTCATGCCACCCCCACCAGTTGTCGGAGCGCTCAAATCCACCAGGGCAATTTAAGAACTATCTTAGCTGCTTCCTGATGCTAACTGCTCCTTTCCACACCCTACACTCTGCAGGACCACTTTTGAGAACACAACTTTGACTGTCAAATCTTTAAGCCTTTCCTGTTTCCCATTTGTTTTCTAAATAAATGAACAGATTCTTGTACAGCCATGTAAAAGTCTTACTATTCTCTCCAGTCTGCTTTTCTAAGGGCATAATATTTGGAATCAGAGATGCTTGGATTGGTTCCTTAGCTCTACTGCATAGCATCCCACCTTGCTATGCTTCAGTTTTTGTTTTTGTTTTGTTTTTGTGGTACTGGGGATTGAATCCAGAGGCATTCTGCCTTCGAGCTACACCCCCAGCCCGATTTTATTTCTATTTGGAAACAGGGTCTCGCTAGGTTGATGAGAGTCTCAATACTTGCTGAGGCTGTTCTTGAACCTGCAATACTCCTGTCTCAGCCTCCCAAGTACTGGGATTACAGGCATGCGCCACCACCCCGGCTCAATGCCTCAGTTTTCTTATCTGTCAAATAGGGATCATAATACCTATACCACACAGAGTTTTTGTGAAGATGAACATAGTACCTGGCACATAATAACTACTGAATACTACTAATAGGTCTTCACACTCAACCTCTATATTGTAAACATTTTATTTATTTCTAAACAATACTTTCTTTCCCTGACAAACTCCTATGTTCCAGTCCAATTGAATAATCATCTTCTCTACTTCAATCCCTCCTCCTCACACAGTAGTATATCTTATTAATTCTCTCTAGTATTTTACAATTTACATATCTATTACCTTTTTTAACACCTATCATTGTAAAAATAATAACTGTCATTTTATGTGGCTAGTACATTTTTTGGCCTTTAATATACATTAACTTTCACAACAATCTTGTATTGCCAGTTATGGATGGGAGGTTAATTGTACATAAGTGATCAAGTCAGCCTATTAGTTTTCTTCTATGTGACTGAAAACTTAGTGGTCTTTCTTCTATCATAGGCTGCTTTTTTTTTTGTATCATAAGTCTGGGATGGTGAAATTTTTGTGGACAAGAATCCTCTACCATTTATCTTTATATCCCTAGAATTTACAGAAACTTCCTCATGTATTTTCTGAAAATGTTTGTTGATTGAATATATAGTGTATTCCTTTCTCTTTTTCCAACCTAAGTGAAGCAGGTAGAATGACAGTATCCATTTTGACAGTTAAGAAACTAGGTAATGAAGGACTTGGTTTGTATAGAAAGTTAAGTGATTTGACAGAAATTTAAAGCTAAATAAGAGGGGAGTCAGTAATAGGGTATAGATTACCTGACACCAGATCTTTTTTTATTGGGGCAGCTCATAGTAAATATTTCCGATAGAATATTCCCCTTGTGAAATTGATAGGTATTATTACCTACATGTTACAGGTGAGGTAGTAGAGGCTCAGGAATGTTAGAAATGATATGACCAAAGGCAGACAGGTGATTTTAGGAGGACTGTGAAATCGGGCAGTTACTGCCTTCCAAATTAGATTTGATGCTACTGACTAATGTATTATCATAAGCAAAGCCAAAACAAGGAACAAAATACTTTTGCTCCTATAATGTCTATAATAAGCACTTAAACATACAGAGTTACAAATGTATTTTTCAGGTCTTCTTTCAGGCAGCATATTGTATGTCTTTGGAAGGAATGCTATGCAAAGCCAGTTGGGCCAGAGACTCCCTCCTCCAGCGTCAAGCTCAAGTGACAAAATATGAAGGGCAGTTTGTTTCCTTTTTTTTTTTTTTTGTGGTACTGGGAATTGAACCCAGGGGTATTCTACCTCTGAGCTACACTCCCAGCCCTATTTTATTTTTATTTTTATTTTGAAACAAGGTCTTGCTGGGTTGATGAGAGTCTCACTACTTGCTGAGGTCCTCAAACCTTCGATCGTCCTGTTTCAGCCTCCCAACTACTAGGATTATAGGCATGTGCCACCATACCCAGCTGGGCTGTTTCTTTTCTAAGGAGGATGGATCTAGCTAACTGCAATGCCTTTCATGTGCTGAGTGCAACATAATGCTGGGAACCATGAAATAAAGGTGGAAGCCTCCCATCTATTTATTTATTTTTTTTTTAGCATTCATATTCTGCTCAACCTCTCTAAATCAGTGGTGAACAAATAAAAAATATTAATTTGAAGACACACTGGCTCATAATTTGTCTGAGGTGTCCACATGTCTTTATCTAGTCCTAATTGTAGGTGTAGGGGAATAAAAATGAAAACATTGAAGAAAAAGTATGAGGTGTAGAGTTAAAAGGGCTTGGCAGGAAATCCTATAATGTGTTAATATCACTTTCTCAACATACATACTTCCATTGGGATGTTTTGGAATCACTGACTATTTCTGTGAGTATAAGTCTGGCTTGTCTCCTCTAGTTTAAACTTCTTGGGGAAATGCTATCTATTTTTTAACATGCTACATTGTCCAAGGGCCCAGTAAAGCGTTGTACACTTTATTCGGGTTTACTAACTTGGGTATGAGATTTTCATAGAGGAACATCTGAGGCCGTCATCAACCTAATATTTCTTTTCTGGATACAACAAATGGGAAAGCCTGATCATTAATTGTGTTCAAATGTCATTCCCCAAAGCTGTTAACATGTAAAAGGATTTTCCTTCTTGATATTTTTAGATGATTGGCAGCTGTCATGTATGATTAAAAAGACTTTCTTAATTTTTGCTGCTTTAATTATGCTACATCCATATTGCTATAGTTAAATGTGAGTTGTCTCTTTAGTTGAATGTACCTGGAGTCTAAAGATGATTGGTTTTTACTTTTTACAGCACTTGTTAATTACTTTTTTAGAGCATTTGTTAATTTAATTGCATTGTTTTGTGCTTTTAGAGCACTCGCTAATTTCATTGTATTTTCCCCTAGAATGGGTGGACACCGTGTGGGAACTAGACTTCACAGAAACTGAGCCTTTGGATCCCAGCATAGAAGCAGAGATCATAGAGACTGGATTGAATGCCTTCACAAAACTCTATGAAAGTCTTTTCCCCTTTGCTACTGAAGAACATGGCTCTTCAGAGGTAAAAAAAGTTTAGAAGATGAAGCAGGCATGGTGGCATATACTTGTAATCCCAGTGCTTAGGAGGCTGAGACAGGAGGATTGTAGGTTTGAGGACAGCAACTTAGTGAGACCCTGTTTAAAAAAAGGGGGTGGGGCTGGGCATGGTGGCGCTCGCTTGTAATCCCAGTACTTTGGGAGGCGGAGACCAGAGGATCCGGGTTTGCGGCCAGCCTCAGCTCGCTCTCTCTCTCTCTCTCTCTCTCTCTCTCTCTCCCTCTCCCCTCAGTGAGGCCCTCTGCAACTTCGTGAGACCTGGTTTCAAAATAAAGCATAAAAAAATAGGGCTGGGGGTGTAGCGTGGAGGTAGAACTCCCCTGGGTTCAATCCCCGGTACCGCAAAAAAAGGGGGGGGATTGGGGGTTGGGGGTGTATCTCTGAAGTAGAATGACCCTGAGTTCGATTCCTAGTACCACTAAATAAATAAATAAATGGGGGTATAGCATGAAAGTAGAATGCTCCTGGGTTCTATCCCCAGTACAACACACAAACATACACACAGAGACACACACACAAAGTAGAAGATGAAAGGCATTGCTATAATCTAGATTTAGCTTTTTTAGTATACAATTCATAAGGGGCACAAAAGAATAACATAAAGAATGTGGTTCATGCCAGGTGTGGTGGCGCACACCTGTAATCTCAGTACTTGGGAGGCTGAGATAGAAGGTTTGCAGGTTTGAGGCCAGCCTCAGCAAGTAGTGAGACTTAGCAACCTAGAAAGACCCTGTTTCCAAATAAAAATAAAATAGGGCAGGGGGGTTTAGCTTGGAGATAGAATGTCCCTTTGGTTGAATTCCCAGTAAAACACACACACACACACACACACACACACACACACATACACACACACGAATGTGGTTCATTCATTGTCATATCTGAATAACTTTCCTTCAAAAGGAAAGTTACTAAGCTGGGCTCAGTGGCATACACCTGTACATACACACACAAAAATTCAAGGTATTAGTCTGATTTTTTTTCTGGACACTATTTACCAAAGCAAATTAATGGAAAAGTATAAAAGCAAAAAGAAGGAAGAAAACCAAACCAAAAATCAAAAGAAGGCCAAGAAAAATACAAATAACAATTCAGGCATGCTTTAACTTTAAGGAAATCTGACATTATTAAACTGAGAAATGATTAGATGAATTGCAAACAGATTTCCAAAGGGTTCCTTTAAATATTGAATTTGGATAGTGTTCTTATAAATATTTATAATTATAATCATTAACTCAGAAAGCCAAAGGGCTGGGAAGCAGAATAAAAAATACATAGATGTTAACATTTGTGAAACATTTAAATTAACAAAATATATTTTAGTTACAGGTTTTATGTACTTTAAGAATTAAATCATGTTATGGAAAGAGGGAAATGAGAATAAGAGAAGGTCATAGGGAATGTGGATACGATCAAAGCATGTAATATACACATATGAGAATGTCACAGTAAGAGATGGGTGTGGTGATACATGCCTATAATCCTAGCCACTCAGAAGGCTGAGGCAGGAGGATTGAAAGTTCAAGGTCAGCCTAGGCAATTTAGTAAGACCCTGTTTCAAAATAAAAAGGGCTGGGGCCAGGCATTGTGGCGTTTGCCTGTAATCCCAGTGAGTTGGCAGGCCGAGGCAGGATTACAAACTCAGGAACAGCCTGGTCAATTTCACGAGACCCTGTTTCAAAATAAAAAATAAAAAGGGCCAAGGATGTAGCTCAGTGGTAGAGCTCTTATCTAGCATGTATGAGGCCCTGGGCTCAATCCCCACTACTGCAAAAAGAAAAAGAAAGTTTATGCTATTAAAATGTTATTTTGTATAATTAATATATGCAAATATTTATAATTGAAAATAAAAATTTAATTAATATTCCTTCAGCGTAATGCTAAGCACTGCATTAGCACTTAGAGAACAGAGTTGGGATAAAGGTACAAAGCCTCGCCCTCAGTCAAGGGCCTTCTTAGGGATACTTAAGCACTGGTTAAAGCTAATCTAATAACTACGTGATGCTGCACAGGGTAGGGAAGTACATTGCCACCATAAGTCCAGGGACCTAAAGATATTTTGTGAATCACATTGTTAACAATGCTCCCAAAGAGGAGCAGACGTCATCTCATAGGGATATGGAAAAGGGAGTGTGGTAGGATTTGGACTATTCTGGAAAGGAAGTAGCCAGAGGTGAGTTTTTACAGTTGGGTAGAACATGGACTAGCAGCACTTAGTGTTGTAGGGCATTCCTAGTGCAGGAACCACACAGTGGGGAGATGCAGGGAATGTTGAGCGAATTGTGAGTGTATGAATGGCATTAAGAATTTAAAAACATGTAGTGGGACAAGGACAGTAAGTAGACTGAGAATAGATCATGGTGTAGCTTTAAGTTAGGCTCAACTATGGAGTCCAGCAACTTTTAATAGGGTGTGTATTGTGTTTGAGGTTTTGTTCTAAGCATCAGGCATATATTAATTCACAATCAGCCCTCGTAAGCAGTAGACTAAGTAACATGAATAGGTCTGTTTTAGGACAAATGTTCTTGGCCACAGACAGAATAAAGCAGAAAAAAGTTATACATTAGCTGGGCGTGGTGGCACATGCCAGTAATCCCAGTACCACACACAAAAAAAGTTGTACACAGGGATATTCCTTGGGAGACTATTATAGTAGTGTAGGTGTTATGAGTGTTAACTGGTATGGACTGTAGTTTTGGTTGTGGGAATTGGAAGGGAGGCTCAAAACTGGACATTTTTTGAGGTAGAATTAATAAGGCTTTGTGAACTAAGAAAACTTTGGCAGATATCTAAGGCATGGTACAAAGTGCTTAGTTGACAAGGTACAGGGAAAGAAGTCAGAGATCCCCAAGAAATTAAAACTGGAAGGATGCTGGGCATGGTGGTACATGCCTGTAATCCCTGTACTTGGGAGGCTGAGACAGGAGGATCACAGGTTTGAGGACAGCCTCAGCAAGTAGTGAGAGTCTAATCAACCTAGCGAGACCCTGTTTCTAAATAAAGATAAAATAGGGCTGGGGATGTAGCTTGGAGGTAGAATGCCCCTCGGTTCAATCCCCAGTACCACAGAAAAACAAAAACAACTGAAAGGATGATGGTATTATTAACCATGGTGAAAAATAAGAAAGAACAAGGTCAAGAGGAAAAATTATGTGTGCCAGTCTAGATTTTTTGAATGTGAGATTCTGTTTGGAGATCCTTGAGAAATAAAACTTTTAGTTAGAAAAGTGGGTCAGAAGACCAGGAGAAAGAGCAGAGTACTCAGGATCAAGGGGTGGGTGGAAGCGCAATCAGGTCAGCTGGGGAGAGAAGCTAGCCCAGGGATGGAGAGTGTTTAAAGGAGGCCACAGGAGGATCGGTCAGAAGTGCAGGGAGTACAGGTCACTGGGGCAAAGACTAGGCAACAACCATGAGATCAGATGCTGCCGAGGTGACCCAACAGGTGAAGCTGTGGTGCTTAGAAGGTTCAGGCAAGTCGTCCTGAAGTTCATGTGGCACTGGGAATGGAGATGTGATACTGTGAAGGTAGGGGGAGTGAAGAAAAATAGAGTATGGCAAGATTTTCAGTGGCCTCTTCTCTAAAGTGACACCTGTTATGCAGTGTGGCTAATCTGTAGCATTACTGTTTGCTATTTACCCTGTCTTTTCAAGGAAGCAAGAAATACAAGCTCTGATTCCTAAAATTTTGTGGTTCGTTTATTTAAAAAAATACTCAAGGATAAACTATATTTAGTTCCTACTCTCTTTAATTAATTAATTAAATTTTGCATGGCACTGGGGATTGAACCTAGGGGCATTCTACCTCTGAGCTGCACCCCAGCCCTTTTTATCTTTGATTTTGAAAACAGGGTCTTGCTAGGTTGCTGAGTCTGGGTAGGTTGCTGAGGCTGCCCTTGAACCTGTGATCCTCCTGTCTCAGCCACCCAAGTACTAGTATTACAGGTGTGCATCACCTTGCCCGGCTCCTGCTTTCTTTAGTTTATAGTTTATAAAAATTTACCAATTTCCTTTTTGTGTATATAATAGGAGAAAGCATGAGAAAGTGAGAAATGTTTAAAATTGTGGCTTCTGTTTTAGAGTTTATTTCCTTTCTCATCTAGACCTCTTCTGAAATCTGTTGAGACTTTCCAGTGTTTCCTTTCCTGCTCCTGTTGCCCACAATCTGTAGAGCATTTAAGTTTAAATAAATCATTCTGATTTCCTTAGTAGTGCTAAGTGGATTTGGGTATATTTAACATAGATGGAGGGTAAGTTTTCTGAGTAATCACTAATATTTAGGATATTCAAAAGTGTTAGTGTAGTTTTATGGATAGTTTAAGATGTATATATGCTTAAAACTTAACCAAAAATGGTTTTAGAAACTTTGATTAAATTTCTTATATACTTATTTATCATTGTTTTTTGAATAGTAATTTTTTTTTGAGACTGAGTCTTGCCATGTTACCTGGGTAACATGGTCTAAAGCAATCCTCTTCCTTTGGCCTCCTGAGTAGCTGGAACTTCAGGCGTATGCCAGCACACCTGGCTTGAATAGTAGATTTTAAATTTGATTGTTCGTTTCAGTCTCTTTGAAGATGGCAAACATTTATCATCATTAGGAGACCGGTCCAATTTTTTGTTTTTTCTTGTGCTAGGGATCAAACTCAGGGCTTTGTGCATGCTAAGCATGCACTCTAGCACTGAGCTACATCCCTAATCCTTATTATTCTTTTTGTAAGTCACTAAGTTCTTGTAAAAATGAAACAAGAGATTTTTCCATTTCTCTTAATTACTGGCTTTTATAATTCCCCCTCTCCTTCCAGAGCATTTGGACATTCTTCATTGAGAACAGTATTTCCCATAGTACATTGGTGGCATTATTCTATCACTTCGTTCAAATAGTCCATAAGAAAAATGTCAGTGTGCAGTATCGAGAATATGGCCTTCATGCTGCGGGGCTTTATTTTTTGCTTCTAGAAATACCAGGTATGTATACATTCAGTCTTTGATATGGGTTTGGCATCTATGAATTCAACCAACTGTGGATGGAAATATTTGAAAAGAAAAAAATGTTATAGTTGCTGATGTGTACTATGTAGTTAGACCTATGATGCCTATGATGGTTGTGTTTATTGAACATGGCACACTTTTCAAACAATACTGTTAACAACTAATTACATAGCATTTACGTTGTATTAGGTATTATAAATAATTTAGAGACCATTTAAAATATACAAAAGGATTTGTGTAGGTTGTATGCAGACGATGCACTGTTTTAGGTAAGGGACTTGTACATAAAGCACTTGAACATTCTTGTGTCTTGGATACTGAGTGGGGTCCTGAATCCAATCACCTGGGGATATCAAAGGACGACTGTATTTGATATTGTCTATATTGTCTTAATTTTTATACTTTTTCTCATAAAATGAGGCTGTGATAAGCCGTCTCCTAGAGTTGTGCTGAGGATTAAAGGAGAGCGAGGACATGGCATAGTCTAGGTATTCGAAAGATATCTTTCTCTTTTTTCCACTAATTGTGTTCGTTTTCTGAAATTGTTCTGTGTCTATACCCTAAGGCAGATAATCTGAGAGGGATCTGGCTGGAGGGTGCATGCTTCTCAACTGCAGAGCTCACTCCCATCCAACCCAGCCCCAGTATAACATTCTGATTCTGTCCTCCCTTCTCCTGACTTCTTATTCAGATTGAGAAAAACTGCTGTGAGGAATCATTATGCTTTATCTTTCCCATGTGGGTATTAATAAATAGGTTAAAACCATTCTGCTCAAGAAAGTATAAGAGCAACTAGTAATACTTGATGAAGGAAAGCACTGAAAGAAAAGGAGCCTCTTTATGAGCACTGTTCTACTTCCTTGTCCTTGTGCTTGTCACAGTGTTTAGGTGTCTGTTTCTCCTGTGGGCAGTGAGCAAATCCATTCTCCTTCCTCCCCCAAACCCAAGGAAAGAGAGAGTGGAACACAGAGATGGAGCTGGAGATCCTTAAGTTGTTTTTTTTTTCTTTTGCAGAGCCCAAGGCTTTGTGTAGCTAGGCACAGGATTAGTCAGCTTGCTGTGCTGCTTGTCATATAAATGTATTTTAATGCTTTTATTGGTGCATTATAGTCTCATATCATAATGTAAATCATGTTGACAGTGACATACATGTACACAGCACTTGGTGTGTACATCTTCATCTTCCCAGATTGACATTGGTGTTCTCACATATGTACACAGAGTCGATGGTAGTAATTCCATTCATGAACCTCACTCTTCCCTCTCCCCTTCCCTTAGACCACCTCCCTGGCTCCACTGAGGTTTCTCCTCCATTATCTGGAGTCCCTCTGGTATCCCAATTACTCCCTAGCTATATAAATGTATTTGTAACTAACATTAAGGATTTTGTCTGAATGATTTGGGAACAGGTAGAAAGATATTGAAAGCCTTGAATAATGGTTTGTGTTATTGTTTATTCTTCCATAATGACTTCTGAAATAGATTCCTAAAGAACATCGTTGCTAAGTACTGTAATATCTCAGTTGTAACTGGGCTCTCTCTCAGAAAAGTAGTGATTTTAGAAATCCAACTTGTCTCCTCTCTTCCCTTGCCAGCTGTATTTCCTTTTGATTAAGGTTGATATTCATGCCAGAGCAAAGGGGTGGCTGTTTAAAAGTGTGTGGGCCACTTGCAGCTTTCCAGAAAGTCATTTCTTGCCAATTACCTTCTGTTTTTAAATGCTTTTGGATTATGGTTGAGATGCTGTTGATGCTTAATACTTATTCACAGTTTTCAAGATTATGTTGGCTGTTCTGGATCCCTTGCATTTCCATGTGAATTTTAAGATCTGTATGTGAATTTCTGCAAGAAATGGCAGTTGGGAGTTTGACAGGGATTGCATTGAATCAGTTTGGGGAATATTGCTATCTTAAGGCTATCTTCCAATCTGTAAGCACAAGATGTCTTTCCATTTATATTAGGTCTTTAATTTATTTGAATGATGTATTATAGTTTTCAGTGTACAATTCTTACACTTTTTTGTTAGACTTACTACTGAGTATTTTTAATGCTCCTGTATAATTCAAATTGTTTTCTTAATTTCACTTTTGAGTTGTTTAAGGCTGTGTGTATAGAAGTACAACTGATTTTTGATGATTGATTTTATATCCTGCAGCTTTGCTAAATTCATTTATTGGTTCTGAAAGACATTTCTCTATATAAGACCATGTCATTTGTGAATAGACATAGTTTTTTACTTCTTTGTTTTCAACCTGGTTACCTTTTATTTTTCTTACCTAATTGCTCTGGCTTAAAACCTTCAGTTCAATGTTGAAAAGAAGTAGAGGGGGCATCCTTGTCTTGTTTTTGATCTTAGGGAGAAAACATCCAGTCTTCCTTTAAGTATGATGTTAGCTGTGGATTTTCTCAGGATAGGCTTTATCAAATTATTATACAAGTTTGTTTTGTGCTTTATTATGAAAGGCTGTTGGGTTTTGTCATTTGCTTTTCTGCACCTAGGAGGTAACCTCCTAGATTTTTTTTTAATCTTGTGAATTTTGTTTTTTATTCTACTTATATAGTTATTACATTGATTTTCATATATTAAGCTAATTTTGCATGACCTTGGTCATGGTATATAATCATTTTCATGTGCTGTCAGATTCAGTTGGCTAATATTTTATTGAAGATGTTTGCACTTGTATCTTTTTGTCTTGTTTAATGTCTTCATCTGGTTTGGGTATCTGGGTAATGTCAGTCTCATTGTGTGGTGTTCTCTTCTTTTTTTGTAAGAGTTTTGGAAGAGTTGGTTTTCTTCCTTAAATTTTTGGTAAAATTCATTATGAAACCATCTAGGCCTAGAGTTTTCTTCAAAAGAAGTTCTATGTGCAATCTGTGGTAACATCTCTTTCATCCAAATGTTGATAATTTGCATTATTTTCCTTTTTATTTTATTTTATTTTATTTTATTTTTTAGGGCTGGGTATTAAACCTAGGGCCTGTGCATACTAAGCAAGCAGTCTACCACTGAGCCAATCCCTTACCCCTTTTCATTTTTACTAAATCAGTCTAGATAGAGTTTTATTAATTTTACTGATTATTTCAGACTCCTCCATTTGATATTATTGATTATACTCTATTATTTGCCTGTTTTTTATTTCAGTGATTCTGGTCTTATCTCTGTTATTTTCTTCCTTCTTACTTAGGGCCTAATTTGTTCGTATTCTGACTTTTTAAAGATAGATGCTTAGATCTTTGTTCTCATATACTTTCTTTGTTTCTAATATAAGTATTTAATACTATAAATTCCTATCTTAAGTACAACCTTATCTTTATCCCACAAATTTTTTTTAATTTATTAGTGCATTGCAGTCATACATCTTGAAGGATTTCAGGGTGGTTGACATACATGCACTCCTCCGTCAGTTAGCCCTCCCCCAGTTCCCACCCCCTTCCTCCCCCCTCCCTCCTTCCCGTTTTCAGCATAGTAGTTGACTTTGATATCTTTGTGTATGTCCATCCTGTGCACCAGTTTGTTTCCCCCTCCTTCCCTCCCACCTCTCCCAGTTGGTTCGCCTTCTTTGCTCATCTGAGGTTTTCTCTCTTTGTCTGGAGTCCCTCCTTTGTGAGGTCGTTACTCATCCTCCCGTGACCTCAGTTCTGGGGTACTCGGGGCGGGGCCAGGGGCTCGCCTGCCCCGCATCCCCAGCTCTTGGGGTCTCCAGGGGTGGGGCAAAGGGCTTGCCCGCCCTGCATCCCCAGTGCCGGGGAGTGGGGTGGGGGTGTCTCTGGGGGCAAGGCCAAGAGCTTGTCCGCCCCGCATCTCCAGCAACGCGGGGGGGGGGTTCTCTGGGGGCCAGGCCAAGGGCTCACCTGTCCCCCATCCCCAGCGCTGGGGGGGGGTCTTCTGGGGTGGGGCCAAAGGCTCAAGCGCCCCACATCTCCAGCACTGGGGATGGGGTTCTCTGGAGGCGGGGCCAAGGGCTTGCCCACCCCATGTCCCCAGTGCTGGAGATGGGGGTTTCTGGGGGCGGAGCCAAGGGCTCGCCCACCCTGTGTCTCCAGCGCCAAGGGGGTTGGATTTCTCCGGGGCAGGTCCAAGGGCTTGCCCGTCCTGCATCTCCAGCACCAGGGATGGGGTTCTCTGGGGGTGGGGCCAAGGGCTCGCCCGCCCTGCATCCCCAGAGCTGGTGGGGTCTCCAGGTATGGGGCCGAGGGCTTGCCCACCCTGCATCCCCAGTTCCGGGGGGGAGGGGTTCTCTGGGGGCGGGGACAAGGGCTCGCCCGCCCCACATCTCCAGCACGGGGTGGGGGGGGTCTCTGGGGTCAGGGCCAAGGGCTCTCCTGTCCCACGTCTCCAGCGCTGGGGGGGTTGGGTTCTCTGGGGGCAGGGCCAAGGGCTCTCCCACCCCGCATTCCCAGCGCTGGGGGAGTCTTAGTGGGGGCGAGGGTTCGCCCGCCCCACATCTCCAGCGCTATCCCACAAATTTTGATGTAATATTTTCATTAACATTCAGGCCAAAGTGATTTTCTAATTTTTCTTGTTATTTCTTCTTACACCTCTGAGTTATTTAATAATGTGATTAATTTCCAAATATATGAAGACTTTTCCTGAAATCTTCTTGTAATTGATTTATTTTAATTATGTTTAAATGAGAGCATATAATTTGTGTGATTATAATACTTTTCAGTAATTGAGTTGCCGGGCATGGTGGCGCATGCTTGTAATCCCAGTACTTGGGAGGCTGAAACAGGAGGATCGCAGGTTCGCAGCCAGCCTCAGTTACTTAGTGAGGCCCTCTGCAACTTAGTGAGACCCTGTTTCAAAATGAAGTATAAAAAAATAGGGCTAGGGGTGTAGCTCGGAGGTAGAATGTCCCTGGGTTCAATCCCTGTACCACAAACAAAAAAAAATAATTGAGTTACTGTTACTTTTTTTTTAATGGTCCAGCATAAGGGTCTGATCTGGTAAATCTAGTATTTGCATTTGAATAGAATGTGTATTCTATCTTTATTGGATCTAATTCTGTAAATGTCAATTAAGTCCAAGTTGATTGCTAATAGTGGTCCATATCTCTCTTTATGTGTGTGTGTGGGGGGGATACTGGGGATTGAACTCAGGGCATTTTACTTCTGACCTACACCCCCAGCCCTATTTATTTTTTATTTTGAAACAGGGCCTCACTAAGTTACCATGTGCTGGCCTTAAATCTATGATCCTCCTGTCTTAGCCTCCCAAGTACTGGGATTACAGGCATGTGCCGCTACTCCCAGTTGTCTGTATCTTTTATATCTTTCCTGATACTCTACCAGTTACTAAGAAAGAAGTGTTGAAATCTCCAACTGTAATTGTCATTTTATGTATTTCTTCTTTTAATTCATGTGTGGGGAGAGGGGGTTGGGGGGTGCTGGGGATTGAACCCAGGGTTTCACACATGCTAGGCAAGTATTCTACCATCGAGGTACATCTCAGCCTTTTTTTAAAAGTTATTTTATTTTGAGACAGGATCTCACTAAGTTGCCTAGGCTGGCCTCGAACTTGTGATTTTCCTGCCTTAGCTCCTAAGTAGCTGGTATTACAGGCATGTGCCATCTCACCCAGTATTTGGGAGGATGAAACAGGAGGATTGCAGATCTCAGACCAGCCTCAGTACCCCTCCCCCCAAAAATTATTTATTTAATCCTGATGGTGTATGTGGCATTAAACTCTAGATTTCACTCTCACATTGGATTGCTTCCGTTTCCTTAAACTAGCTTTATATGAGATTAAAATATTTATTTTTAAATATTATATTTATTATCCTTATGCATATTTATTCACTCCATATAGTCTATATAATATATAATGAATATATACTTTTTCCTTTCAGGTCTTAATTTAAAATATAAGTGGTTTGAATATTTTATTCCTCATTGAGATAAGAAAACGCCAGTTAAATTGCTTTTTATGTAAGTGTATGACTCAGTGGTCATCAATAGAAAAAGGTTTTCCTCCCCCTGTATTAGAGAAACCTTTGGAAGTTTGTAATCTATTCTTCTACCTCAGATGGGACTACTCTGAAACTAATGTGAACATATGAGGCTTTTTTTTCTTTGTACTGGGAATTGAACTCATGGGCATTCTACCTCTGAGCTACACCCCCCAACCCTTTGTATTTTTTATTTTGAAACAGGGTCTTGCTAGGTTGTTGAGAGTCTCACTACATTGCTGAGACTGGCCTTGAACCTGCAATACTCCTGTCTCAGCCTCCCAAGAATAGGGATTACAGGCTACTATGCCCAGCTAATTTTTAATTTTGAAACAGTCTCATGAAATTATCATAACCTGGTCTCAAACCTGTGATCCTCTTGTCTCAAACCTGTGATCCTCTTGTCTCAGCCTCCCAAGTACTGGGACTATAGGTATGCACTGCCACACGTGGCTTCTTGAGCTTATTTATAATAACTGCTTTAAGGTTGTTGGCTAGTTCCATTATCTCTGTCATTCTTAGACTGTGTCTGTTGACTGATATTTCTTCTCATAGGGTACACTTTCCTGATTCTTAGCTTGCCTAGAAATTTTTTATTGGATGGTAGACATTATAAAGATTAGTTTTTTAAATGTCTGGATTTTGTGTTTTTTTCCCTTAAACATTGAAATATGGGTTAACTTGAAATTTTAGAGGCTTTTTAATAAACTTTGTTATGACAGATAGAAAGTGGCCTTAACATCTAGTTTAATCTTAGTGCTAAGGTGTATTTCTTAGGAGAACTCTACTGAATGCTTCAGATGTTTGTCAAGATTCATCTACTTAGGTTAAGTTTCTTGGTCCCGTGTGAGTTGTGAAAATAATTCCTCTTTACCCACCGTGATGAAGTTTTACCCCATGTATGCATTGCTTATATTCAGCTCTATGCAGGTTTCTAGGGTTCCTTTTTTCCTTTAGCTCCCTCTCCTTCAGTACTCTGCCTTATAAATTCCAGCCACCCCTGCCTTTCTGATACTGATTTTTTAATCTAACAACACCATCATAATCTGCTTAGATTCACCATTTCTCTCCTATTTGTTCAGTTTTCTAGTTATTTACAGCAGGTGAGCAAGTATAAAACCAGTTACTTTATGGTTCCCAGAGAGGGAAATATTGTTATTTATTTCTGATTCAGTACCATTGCTCACCCCTAGGCTGAAGTTAAAAATGATACTTTTTTGCTAAGGGTTGATTATTATTCACAGTTAATGAAAAACCTGCCTTTTGCTTTTTAACTTCTTACTCTGTTGTTATAGACGTATTTCAAGATAATTAAATCTAACCTGCTTACTCTTTACTCCTTATAACTAGGCAGTGTAGCCAATCAAGTATTCCACCCAGTGATGTTTGACAAGTGCATTCAAATCATGAAGAAGAGCTGGCCTCAGGAATCTAACTTGAATCAGAAAAGAAAAAAAGAACAGCCTAAGAACTCTCAGGCTAATTCAAGGGGTAGTAGAAAAAGAGGAAGGCCACCCAGAAAAGAGGATATTGAGGTAAGAAGTAAATGGAATAATAATACCAGGAGCTGTGGTGGCATATACCTATTAATCCCAGTACTTGGGAGGCTGAAACAGAAAGACTGCCCAGAACAGCATGGCAATTTATCAAGACCCTATTTGAAAATAAAAAGGGCTGAGGGTGTAGCCCACAGGTGGGATCCCTTCTCCCCCTGATTTCAATCCCTAGTACCAAAAAAAAAAAAAAACAACAAAAATGTAGTACGTGGAATAATAAAACATACTAATACAGGATTTTAATTTTTTTAAAAGTTTGACTTTTTGTAAAGTATGGTTTCAGGCATCATGATTATAATCCAAAGCTTTTAAGCTATTATCTGCTATTCAATAGGACTTGGAAGTTTTCTCTTGGGCTTTGTGTACTACTGAGGTCATGTCTCTGCCTTGTCACCTTTGCACCCTCCTGATCATCTTTCCCTAGGATTTTTCCCAAGTATTCTTGGAAGTGTGCTAACTGGTATATTTGCTGCATTATTTTATTGTCTTTAGAGAGGGTGGTTGAAGTATCCCCAGAGCTTATATCCATAAGAGTATACTAGAATGGCATGATTTCCAAATTTCTGTGCAACAAAGTAGAATGGTAGAGGTATACTGACATTAAAACTTCTATGAAATACAAGAGTTCTCAATGACAAAGAATACAGAAGTAGAAACAACTGTAATGGTCATCTAGTCCAGTGATTTACCATTTGGCCATGGAGACATAGAATAGTCAAGAGACCTGGTCAAAATCACATCACCTCGGCAACTCAGTTGCTCCCCAGAGTCTAAGTGGACTTGGTTTGAATGAGTTGGAAAGCATGGGACAAAGTGTTAGGCGTTACTACACAGTCACCTGTACATGTTTTCATAATCCAGATGGATGAAATCATAGAAGAAGAAGAAGATGAAGAAAATATTTGTTTTTCTGCCCGGGACCTTTCTCAAATTCGAAATGCCATCTTTCACCTTTTGAAGAATTTTTTAAGGCTTCTGTCCAAGTTTTCCCTCAAAGAAAAACCACAATGTGTACAGACTTGTATAGAGGCAAGTGAAAATTCCAAGAATTTTAATTTCAAACAACACAGACTATGACTAATACTTATTGAGTAGGAAAAACAGACCTTTCCTTCATATTTGTTTTTCAGGTGTTTGTTGCATTAACCAATTTTGAGCCAGTTCTTCATGAATTTAATGTTACACAAGCCAGGTAAGCTATTAAATATTCCAGTGCTACAATTTAAATATAGTATAATAATTTGTGCTCCAGCATGTCATTTTATTCTAATTGGCATTTAGAATTTATTCATTTAAATAGGGGTAGCCGGGCGTGGTGGCGCACGCTTGTAATCCCAGTACTTTGGGAGGCAGAGACCGGAGGATCCGGGTTTGCGGCCAGCCTCAGCTCTTTCTCTCTCTCTGTCTCTCTGTCTCTCTGTCTCTCTCTCTCTCTCTCTCTCTCTCTCTCTCTCCTTAGTGAGGCCCTCCGCAACTTCGTGAGACCTGGTTTCAAAATAAAGTATAAAAAATAGGGCCGGGGGTGTGGCGCGGAGGTAGAACGCCCCTGGGTTCCATCCCCGGTACCACACACACACAAAAAAATAGGGGTTATAGAGACATGCTGAGGTGGTGCACTCTGTAGTCCCAGCTACTCAGGACGCTGAGGCAGGAGGATGGCCTGAGTCTAGAAGTTTGAGGCCAGCCTAGGTAACAGAGCTAGACCACATCTCAATGATGATGATGATGATGATGATGATGATGATGATGATGATAGGGTTTGTAGGGTTAAGGGATACTCCTATTAAAATCGTATCCATTAACCAGTGTTTTGCCTTTTTTCTTTAGGAACCTTGACCAAGCAGTGTACATGCCTGAACTGGCCTATCATGGATTGTATTTGCTGTGCTCCACAATTCATGGAGAGGGAGATAAGGTAAGGGAGAGGAGGATCTAATTTAGTTACTAGTTGAATTGAAAGCAGGCAAACCACACAATGAAAAGACATTAAAAGCATTTAATAGCTAAGCATGGTGGTGCATACCTGCAATCCTAGCTACTTGGGAGGCTGAGGCAGACAAGTTCAAGGCCAGCCTGGGCAACTTAGCATGACCCTGTCTCAACATAAAATTTGAAAAAGGCTAAGGATGCAACTCATGGTAGAGTGCTTGCCTAGCATACACAAGGCCCGGAGTTCAATCTTCAGTACCATTAAATAAATAAATAGATTGATAAATAAATAAATGCATTTGGCATTTACCCACAGTTTCACTTTTCATTATTTTAGTTGCAGTCAGTTCTGGGTAAGGTTGAGTACAGTATAGTAAGAGAGAGAGATAAAGAGACCATATTCACATAACTTTTATTATAGTGTTATGATTGTATTTTATTATTAATTCTTGTTAATCGCTCACTGTGCTTAATATATAAATTAAACTTTATAATATGTATATATGATAGGGTTATATGGTATGTATATGTAATTATGACTTGTTATATGATACGCATATCTATGGTATATCATAGGTATATGATATGATAGGTTTATCATAGTGTAGTATAGAGTTTGGAAATAAACAATTTCAGGCATCCATTGGGGATCTTGGTATGTGTCCTTCGTGAATAAGGAACAACTGCTGTCATGCCATTTTAGTTTACATCATTTTCAGGACCTTGTATTATTTGTATAATAAAAAGTATCACTATTTTTGTTTTGTTGTCTAGTCTTCATCACCTAGTTTATATCTGATATATTTGGTGGCTGCAGCAAATTATTGTTAGATTTCAGACCAAAAAAAAAAATAAAATTGTTCCAGTGTGAATGGAAGGACAAATACTGTACAGTTCTTTTTGTAGAAATATCCAATTGTTTTAAAAAGAATAGTCATAGAAGTTTCAAGTTTGCCTCAGTATATCTATTAGTATTTTTATTATTTTAGTTAGTATTCTGCAGAAATTTTATTCCTACTTAGCAATGATACCTGAGTTTTGCCCCATAAGTTATCTTAATATTGCTACAATAAACATCAGTTAGGGTGATTCACATGCATTGAAATATTACTAAACTTAGATATCATTAATAAAACAAGAGATGTGGTGGATTAAGGTCCTGACTCTGGGTGGCTAGGATACAGTTAATTTGTAGAGGCAATATGTGGTGAGTACAAACATTTGGGGGCATACTTGGGGTTCTGCACATCCATGTTCCAGTTCAGACTCCACTACTTACGAGTTATGTGTCCTTGAATGAATCATTCAACCTTGTAAAAGCCTCAGATTTGTCATAGAATTAAATGAAATTAAGTTGCCACATGCTGAGTACAATGCCTGTTTAGGAAAAACATGCCTTTTGTTTAGAAAATGTTCAATATTTTATAATTTATTTTATCTATCATTTCTATGTGCCTGAAATACAGATGTAATATAATTTGCAGAAAAAATTTTAATTTTCATGCCCATTTTAACATTTTAAAAGTTAAAATGGATAGGAAATTCATCCTTTTAGGTATGCTGTATCTCTAAAGATTTTTTTTTTTTTTTGCAGTACCGGCAATTGAACGCAGGGGTGTTCTACCTCCGCGCTACACCCCCGGCCCTATTTTTTATACTTTATTTTGAAACCGGGTCTCACGAAGTTGCGGAGGGCCTCACTAAGTAGAGAGAGAGAGAGAGAGTCTCAGAGAGAGAGCTGAGGCTGACCGCGAACCCGGATCCTCCGGTCTCTGCCTCCCAATGGGATTACAAGTACACTTGTACTGGGATTACAAGTGTGCGCCACCACGCCTGGCTAAGATGTTTTATTTTTAAGTTGTGAGAATGTTAACTTGATGTTAGGCAACCTTGGTTTTAGCCAGATCTTTAATTTCTTATCTTTAGACAACCCACCTTTGGGGTTTCTTTTATTTTTTATAAAGTGAAAATTATACACTGTCCTGCTTACCTCATGGAGTTGTTGAGAGGTTTAAAATTAAGCCGGGCGTGGTGGCACACGCTTGTAATCCCAGTATTTGGGAGGCTGAGACCGGAGGATCTGGCTTCATGGCCAGCCTCAGCTACTTAGTGAGGCCCTCCTCAACTTAATGAGACCCTGTTTCAAAATAAAGAATAAAAAAATAGGGCTGGGAGTGTAGCTCAGAGGTAGAATGCCCCTGGGTTCCATCCCCAGTACCGCAAAAAAAAAATTAAATTTAGTCAAGTATATATAAATAAATATAAAAGTGCTTAATGCAACACCTACCACATACTTGGCTTTCAGTGAATGTTTTATTTGCCAGGTGAATAAATCATATGAGTTGATATATTGAAAAGCACTTTGTAAACTTCAAGTAAAATACAAGTGTAAGGTATCATTCTTCCCTCCCTTTTTAATAAGGAGATATTAGTAGCATTCTTTACTATTTATACATGGCAGTTCTCCACTTGCCCTAAATTCAGGGAATGGAGAGAGAAACTAGAAGGTGTTCTTATTGTTATATTGTCATGTATAAGCAATTCTTTCATACTTTTTACATTGTGTATTTATTGAATAGCTAGTAATTATCCAAGAAAGAAATCCCTAATGCTCCACCAGAAGTTCTGTTAACCCGACCTATCTTCAAATGGTTTGAAATGATTTACTATAGTCTGCATTGCTATCTTGAAGTTCTTGGATTCTCTAGTATACCTTAAATCAAATTTTCTTTTCTCTCCTAGGTTATTGGTTATATTTTCCATCAATTGCTAAATGTAATATTGATGTTAGAAGTAGGTGAAGGATCCCATCGTTCCCCCCTTACTATTACTTCACAAGTCATCAATCGTAGAAACCAGGCAGTCCAGTTTATCAGGTGAAGCACACAAATCTTGAATACTTACTCTCTTTGTCATACTCCCTCAGTCATCTGGGCGCTGTAGTAACCAAAATTTCTGACATCTATGAAGTTGAACTCTCTGGTCTGATGGTGGTTAATGAGATAGAGAACCTGGCAATTCTGGAGCCAAAGCCTTCCTCTAGCTTAATTCTATCCACCAGGTCAACCTCTGAGAAAGGAGAGTTGTCTCCTCTTTTCTGTCATTGTTTACTTAGGCATTCACCTGTCCAACAGAGAAAGACATCTGCCTCCTCTTCCTCTTTTCTATTTCTATTCATGTCTTTTTGCTTTTACTCCTTGCCCATTTTTCTTAGTATCTTCTTATTTTTCTATTCCCCCTCCCCTACAGAAAGTACTTCCTGAAGGAAAAATGTAAATTGCTATTACTTCCTTAGCAGTAATTTCATAGACTGCCTTTTCCCTCTCGAATCACTCGGCTCCACTTAAGTCCTATCTTAGCTTTATTGGTGAAGGGATGTTTGCTGTTTCCTCGACTTTTCTTTTCCTTCTTTCACTGAATATTTGTCATGCAGTATGGAGATGCAGAGAAGTGGTGAGTATGTACATGTGTGTGTGTGTATAAATACCTGCAGATATGCACAGTGTGTGGTGTGGCTGGAGATGTGACTGTAGATGATGTCATTTGGTCACTGGACAAGTGTCCTTCACTAAGGAGTTTTTTTAAACTTTAAACAACTAAGATGATTTAAGTGGGAGTACTGTTGCTTTGGTTTTTCCCTCAGAGTTGATCATGTTGCCAGATGTAGTAATATTCATATAATATACGCAGCACAATAAATAGATCAAATCTGGGCATTGTAGTAAATTCTTCTTGGGTCAGAGTTTGGAGAAATAATGCTACAAATGCCTTAAAGTAGCATTTCACCTAGCTGCCACGAGGTGGTACTGTATCTTAGTCTGTTCTTCTATTTACCTTAAAAGGATATATTTTACATCTTAATATAAAATTTAATGTGTAATCAAAAGAACTGTATGAAGATTGCATTTTTGATTTTCCCTGACTACTCAGTTTCTCAGTGACAGCTCTAACACTGCATTGGAAGTGCTTAAACAGTTTTGTACTCTGATATGGTATATCTTTACTCTTTAGTTTACTGAAACAACTCTTGTAATATGGGGATAGGTTATTGTTAATATTTAGGATTTCTGAGATATAGGAGTAGTGGTTTTTTAGGACAGAGTCAGGAAATTACTATTTTGTTATAAAAATAGGTGTACTATAAACAGTCGATGTGTTTCTCTTTTAAATAGCTCACTTGTGGATGAACTGAAAGAAAGTATGTTCCCAGTCCTTCGTATTTTACTGCAGCATATCTGTGCCAAGGTACTATTTGCTTTAGTAATAATAGTAATGATTATAATATGTAAGTATTTAACAGATATGAAGATAAATGTGTATATGTATTTGTTCTTGAAAATGAGTAGTTTTATTTAATACTAGATGTTCTAAACAAAGTGTTCTTTTAAAAATAAACCTTATATTTCGTAAAATGTTAAACATACACAGAAATAGGGAGAATAATATGGCAAACCACCACACACCTATCACATATTTTTTTCCACTTTGTGTCATTTGTGTAGTCCTCCCCAACACATACGCATACTGGATTGTTTGGGGGAGCAAATTCCATCATATTCTTTCATTCATAGTATTTCAGTATGTGTCTCTAAAGGATAAGAACTCTGTAAAAACATAACCATAAAATATTAGCACACCTAAACAAAACAGTAATTCTTTAATACTGTCAAGTACTGAGTCAGTTTTCAAATTTCCTTGATTATCTCTTAAGGTTGTATAACTGTTTAGACAAATAATTCTTAATTTGAACTGCATGGATCCTAAAATCCATAAACTATGAAATTATATGCTAGATTTTGTATATGGATTTTTCTGGAGAAAGGATTTATAGCTTAGTTTTCAGATGGGTCTGAAACCTAAAATTTCATAGTCATTTGCATAATATTTAAAGATCATTGAAGCTGGACGTAGTGGCACAATGCCTGTAATCCCAGTACTTGGGAGGCTGAGATAGGAGGAGCGTAGGTTTGTGGCCAGCCTCAACAACTTAGTGAGGCTCTCAGGAACTTAGTGAGACCTTGTTTCCAAAAGAAATAGGGCTGGGGGTGTAGCTCAGAAGTAGAATTCCTCTGGGTTCAATCCCCAGCACCACAAAAATAAATAAATAAGTAAAATTTAAAAGTAACAATCATTGAACTATTTACACTCATTAATTTTCAATTTGTATTAACGACATACGTTTCAGTTTTCCTCCAGGTGGTTATTAGCTGAACAGCTTCTCCATTTTTATGTTCCAGGTGATAGATAAATCAGAGTATCGGACTTCTGCAGCCCAAGCCCTGGTCCAGCTGCTCAGTAAACTTCCTTGTAGGGAATATGCTACATTCATTGCCTGGCTTTACAAATATTCACAAAGTTCCAAGGTAGGAGATAATATCTGCATAAAATCCTGAGTCCTGGCTCTGCCGAACTCTCATGACAACCAGATCTAAAAGCAGGAGAAGGATTTCTCTGTTTTCCTCCTATCTGATGGCAATTCTTATGATTTTGCTTTACCAGATCCCACACCGGGTTTTTACTCTTGATGTTGTCTTAGCTCTTTTAGAGCTGCCTGAAAGAGATGTAGATGACACTCTCTCCTCCGAGCATCAGAAGTTCCTAAAACACAAGTTCTTGGTGCAGGAAATTATGTTTGATCGTTGTTTAGATAAGGCACCTACTGTCCGCAGCAAGGCACTGTCCAGCTTTGCACATTGTTTGGAGGTGTCTGTTAGCAATGCATCGGAGAGTATATTGGAGCTCCTTATTAACAGTAAGTAGGCTGGACGTGGTGGCGCACGCTTGTAATCCCAGTACTTGGGAGGCTGGGACAGGAGGATCGCAAGTTCCCGGCCAGCCTCTGTTCACAGCTGGCCTTAGTGAGGCCCTCCACAACTTAGTGAGACCCTGTTTCAAAATAAAGAGTAAAAAGTAGGGCTGGGGGTATAGCTCAGAGGTAGAATGCCCCTGTGTTCAATCCCGAGTTACAAAAAAAAAATCCAACTGTGAGTAGGAGAGGCTGAGGTTGTAGCTCAGTGGTAGAGTTCAATCCCAAGCACTACAAAAAGAAAAAAACATTCAAGAAATGGACTGTAAGGAGATCATTATTTATTATAGCAAAAATAATTGATATAGTATGTGTGGATACTGTGAAGTCTGGCCACGAGGTCATGCCGGATGTGGACCGAGAACAAAGGAAAAAAGAAAGAGAAACGCCCCCCTGACCATTGCCCTGCCCTGAGATGACCTGGCCACTAGCCCATCAACCAGCAGCTTACATGACTACTCCTGTACCCCATCCCCTTCTTTGCCCCATAAAAAGCCCCTAGCCTGTAAGGAGGCTTTCTGATTCTCATGGGCTCTCTGTCCAGTTAGATGCCTCTTCCAGGTTTTATTCCTAAATAAAGCCTGTTCCCTGCTATCAGGCTGTGTTTTCTTTGCCCCCAGATACTCCAACAGTATGATTAATCTTTACCCTCATAAACTGTTTTAAGTGATTTTTATTGTCTAATGAGTTTTTTGGGTGGGAAAGAGGAATTGGGGGTGGAACTCCGGGCCTTCCACATGCTAAGCACAAGCTCTACCACTGAACTACTACACCTCCAGCTTCAAATGACTTTTTAAATAGGGAAGCCTGGTACATTTGAAAGCCCTTTTTAAAAAGCTCACATTCATATTCAAATTTTAGAGGTGAGGTTGTTGCCTGCCTTTATGATTATTTTGCACTGTTGGACATGGGTTTTATTGGACCTAATGTCCCCTTTGAGGATACGTTATCAATTGTCAACAATTTAGAATCTGTCTGCTATGTTTTTAGGCCCAATTATCTTGATTTTGATTTCTTTGTAGATATTTACTCAGGGTTTATGAAGCTTTTTCCTTCTTATTTTTAGGTCCTCTGGTTTCAGGAATAGGGACTCAGACTGCCACCTTACTGAGAAATTTATCAGGTAATCGATCATTATATTTACAAATATTAAATAATTGATTTTTAAAGACTTGCTGAATATTTGAAATGGTTTTTCCACCTCCCTACTTATCTGTTTTAATGTTATAATGTTCTTCTTCATTAAAGAAATTGGAATTCATTTCAGTAATAATGTAGTAACTTAAATGAGTAGCAATATGCCATGCTGATACTATTAAAAGTGTAACAAATTTTTACCTTAATGAGTGCCTTTTTTTGTTTTTCTTAAGGTTTATCCTCTCAGAAGCAGACATTTAACCCTTCTGAACCCTCAGGGGAGAACAACATCTACAGCAGTGGTGAAATAATTGGATCTGGGGGTATGTCAGATTTTATATCAGATGGTTAATATGATTGGATTTCAGACAATCATAAGTAGAATCTAAAAACTTTGGGTTTTTTTTTTCTGGTTAATTCACTGTTAAGAATTAAAACTTTTCCCCTTAAAAGATAAGTAATTTCCTTGTACTGTACTATATTTAATTTTAAGATAAAAAGTAAGCTATATCCCAATTATCATGTACTAAACCCAAGTGTACCTGTCACACTGAAGAGAATATTAACAAATATTTTATTACTAAAGTTAATTATTGTGAACTCTTGGGATTGCTGACCAAACAAAGAATCAGTTACTAGGGCAAGTTCAAGAGAGATTAAATTTGTGTTTGGGGAAAAGTTCCCACCAAAAAGGGGAAAAGATGAACAGTACCTATGCTTGTTCCTATTTTTTGTTCTTTGTCATTTTTGCCATCTTCTTATTTTTACTCAAGCCATTCCAGAATCCACTTAGGTTAGTGTGCTATGAACATTCTTGTACAAGTTGTAGTGTGGACATAGGTTTTCATTCCTTTTTAGTATCTACTGAGAAGTGGAACTGCTGGGTCATCCAGTAACTATGTTTAATGTTTTGAGGAGCCACCAAACTTTTCCATAGTGGATGTACCATTTTACAACTCCAACAACCCTTGTCATATGTATTCTTTTTGTTTTTTCCATCCTAGTCAGAATAAAGTCTTATTTCACTATAGTTTTAATTTATATTTTCCTAATGACTAATGATGTGGAGCAAACTTTCATGTGCTTATTGACCATTTGTATGTCTTCTTCAGAGAAGTGTTTCTCCAATCCTTTTTAACTGGGTTGTCTTTTTATATCTGAGTTGTAAGAGTTCTTTAAATATTCTGAATCCAAGTCCCTTATCAGATATATGATTTTTAGTTGTTCTTTTCCCATTCTGTGGGTTGTGTTTTTACTTTCTTTATGTTCATGTTTCTTTATGTTTTCTTTTTGTGTTCTTTGAGGCACAAAACATTTTGATTTTGAAGTCCAATTTACCTTTTTCTTTTTTTTCTACTTGTGCTTTGTGGGTCACATCTAAGAAACTATTGCCTGATCAAGGTCATTAAGATTTCCTTCTAGACTCCTTCAGAGTCTTTCATATTTAGATTAATTTTGAGTTAACTTTTGTGATGTAAGTGTCCAGCTTCATTCTTTGCATGAAATCTAGTTGACATAGTACCATTCATTTAAAAGACATTTTCTTCACTTTTGAATGGTCTTGGCAACTTGTAAAAATAAGTTGACCATAGATGTAAGAATTTATTCTGTACTCGCAATTTTATTCCATTGATCCAGTGTCTGTTTGCATGCCAATACCACAGTGCATTGATAACTTCCATTATATTGTAGGAGATGTTCAAGGATTAGAGGACTTACCACATTCAAGTCTTTAACTTGTTTCAGTGATGATTAGTTGTTTTCACATGAAGAGATCGTTAAATTTAGTCACAACTATTATTTTTTCTTTTCGATGCTATTCTAAATGAAATGTCTCAATATTATTAATTGCTCATTGTTTTGTGATTTTTGATTATTGATCATGTATCCTGCAACCATGCTAAACTTGTTACTAGCTCCAATAATTTTTTTGTGATTCCTAAGATTATGTAGAAGGCCAACTCACCTACGAGTAGAGATAGTTTTGCTTCTTCCTTTCCAATTTGAATGCCTTTTATTTATTATTTTTACCCTAGTTGCACTAGTTAGAATCTCTAGTATAATGTTGAGTAGAAGTAGAAAGAATAGACATCTAGTTATTTTTGTCGGTTTTTTTTTGTATTAAGGGGGAAACTTTTGGTTTTCACCATTGAGTATGATGTTAGCTGTGGTTTTTTCATGATAACCATTATCGCGATGAGGAAGTTTCCTTCTATTCCAAGTTTCTTGAACATTTCCATCATGATAAGGGATTGGATTTTGCAAATGCTCTTTCTGCATCTATTGATCTGATTTGTGGTTTTATTCTTCATTCTGTTATTATGGTATTTATATTGATTTTCACATGTTGAATCAACATTTCATTGCTGGGATAAGATTTGTTAGGATTTTGTTGAGAGTTCTGATGTCTTTGTTCATAGGAGATACTGGTCTGTTGTTTTCTTGAGCTGTCTTTATCTAGTTTTGCTATCATAGTAAAACTGGCTTAATATTATGAGGTGGGAAGTATATATTCTACCTTTTTTTTTTTTTTGGTACTAAGGATTGAACCCAGGGGCATTCTACCTCTGAGCTACACCCCCAACCCTATTTTATTTTTTATTTTGGAACAGAGTTTCTCTAAGTTACTGTGTGGCCTTGAACCTGTGATCCTTCTATCTCAGCCCCTCAAGTGCTGTGATTACAGGTGTGTACTACCACACCAAGCTCTTCTACCTTTTAAAAGAGTCCGTGTTGTTCATTTTTGTTTTATCATCTGGTAGAATTCTTCAGTAAACCATATGGTCCTTGGCTTTTGTGTATAAGGAAGGGGTGATGTTTTTTGATGGTCAATGCAAACTCTTATTATAGATATATTAAAATTTTCTACTTTTAGCCGGGCGTGGTGGCGCACGCTTGTAATCCCAGTACTTGGGAGGCGGAAACCGGAGGATCCAGGTTCGTGGCCAGCCTCAGCTACTTAGTGAGGCCCTCCGCAACTTTGTGAGACCTGGTTTCAAAATAAAGATTAAAAAATAGGGCCGGGGGTGTAGCTCGGAGGTAGAATGCCCCAGGGTTCAATCCCTGGTACCACAAAAAAAAAAAAAATTTTCTACTTTTGAGTCAGCTTTGTAGTTCATACCTTTCTAGAATTTTGTCTGTTTTATGTAGGTTATTTAATTTGTTAGCATGAAATTGTTCCTAGTATTCCTTTGTAATCCTTTATTCCTCATTTTACCAATTTAAATCTTTTTTATTTTCTTGGTCAGTCTACCTAAAGGTTTGTTAATTTTGTTGATCTTATAGTTTTCCATCCTCTATTTTATTTTTTAAGGTGCCTTCTTATATATTAACCATCCCCACAGTGTGGTTTGGGGACCCTGATATATTGCTAAGCTTCCTTCATGGGTCTTTGTTGTGAATACTGTGTTCATAATAATATCAAAACATTATTTACTTTCCATATTGTGGTTTTCTCACAAGGGTAAATTAGAGTTTTCTTGAAGTCCCATGGCGTATGAAATCATACAGAGATGAGAATCCAGATGACTTTAACTGAGCCAGGCATTAAAGACTATAAAAATGTAAAACAATGCCATTTTTTTCATGATTTACTTTTTTGGGGGGAAATAGTTATTTTTATTTTAAAATGCTATTTATAGTAACATGTGTGCTTTTAAAATTTTATTTATTTATTTATTTTGTGTGGGGGGTGGGTCCTGGGGATTGAATCCAGTAGCATTCTACCTCTGAGTTTTACACCCCCAGCCCTTTTTATTTATTTATTTTTTTTGAAACAGGGTCTCACTAGGTTGCTCAGAGGCTTGCTAAGTTGCTGAGGCTGGTCTTAAACCTGTGAGCCTCCTGCTTCAGCCTCCTAAGTACTGGGATTACAGGTGTGTGCCACTATGCCCGGCTTCATACTATTTTAAAATGATCTTTTACATGTTTTTACAATTCTCAGTTTAAATTTCTAACTCATACTTAAAGTTAGAATCCACATTAAAAAGCCCTTGGAGGTCCTTAATAACTTAAGTTTGTAAAGAGGCCTTCTAGTAGAAACTTAGAACTCCTGTTATATATTACCTTATTAAATCATTAAAACAACTGCGTAGGTTAGATATTTCTGTTTGTTGCTAAACAAAATAGAAGAGCTAAGTAATTAATTCAGAATTTTAGAGGTAGGGGCCTGGATTTTAAATCAATTTTAATATTCGAAAATGTATGCTTTTTAAAGTGAATACCTAATTATTCAAATTTTATTCTTCTTTTCCAAAACTTATTCATATGTTAATTTTTCTTTCTTTTTTTTGTGTTTGTGTATATGTGTGTGGTACTAGGGATTGAACCCAGGGACATTCTACCTCCAAGCCACACCCCCAGCCTTTTTTATTTTTTGTTTTGAAACAGGGTCTTGCTAGGTAGCTGAGAGTCTCACTACATTGCTGAGGCTGGCCTCAAACCTGCAATCCTCCTGTCACAGCCTCCCAAGTACTGAGATTCATATGCTCTTTTCTTAGGATTTAAAACAAGCCAATTAGTGAGTCTTTAAGAAGAGCATATTTTCTCAGTATTGTGTGATGAAATGTTAGATAACGTCTGGTCTTCCTCAGTAATGATTTTTTGGCATTCTCTCAACAGAAAGATGTGTCGTGGCAATGCTGAGAAAGAGAATCAGGGATGAGAAGGTCAATGTCAGGAAGTCTGCGATCCAGGTGGGAATTTTTTCTACATGTTTTAAAACATACTCTATAAGCACTAAAAACTTCGAAATGCAGGGGACTATTTTTAAAACTCCAAGACCATATTCATTACTCAGCTTGATTTTCATATTTGACCCTGGTCCTGTTATATATAGATTGTATAGATGAACTGAAAGAATTCTGTTTTTAAGCTTTCTTACTGGGTTGTAAGAATCTGGCTTCTAAGAATCACAGATTGATATCTATAATTTGTTTTGTTTCGATTCTTAATCTGGGGACCATGAATGAATCTCAATATGTTTTTGAAATTGGTTGTACATATTTGTTTATATAAAATGTCAAATTTCCTGGAGGGAGGTCTTAGCTTTTATCAGATTGCAAAAGGTGAGATGCTATAGGGAGGAGGAATAGATACATGGCCCCCAAAATGTTAAGAACCACAAACTTGAAGTATGCCTTTATCTTTTCTTTGTCTTTCTGTATTTATGCTACGTAGTCATCACTTCATATCACATATGTGCTTTCAGGTGTTAGTGAATATTTTGAAACACTGCGACATCTTGGGTATGGAGAAGGACCTGTCAATTCTGCAGGACCACTGTCGGGACCCTGCAGTGTCTGTCCGGAAGCAGGCCCTACAGTCTCTTACTGAACTTCTTATGGTGAGAGGCAAGACATTATATATCTAATGCAAGGTATTTTACAGTAAATGTAATTCTGATGCTAGGGATACAACTAAGTGGTAGAGTACATACATGGTCAAGGCCTCTGTGTTCAATTCCCAGCACCAAAAAATAGAAAATTTTCATTATAGATACCTGTTGCCAAATGTTAGTTGACCATTAGAAACTACCAAGTCAACTGTAAGACTATACATTGTAAAAGAGGAGGTATCCTTCAATTACATATAATAGGGTATACTTCATATTAAATACAATTAGGAACTAATGTTAAACAATGCTAATGCCTTATTGTGGTACATCTTAAGTCTCAGATAAGAAAAAAATTTACATTAATTTGGTTAAGCAAGAGGCCTGAGGTGATTTTTGTCAATTGACCTAGAGATGATATTGCCAAAAGAGCAAATCCACTAGTACTGTATATAATTTGCTTCTGCCAACTCATTAGCTGTTGAAGAATTTAAAAAGCATGTTTATTGCTTTATTTCATGAGAAAAGGCATTAAGCAATGCATATTTTGACTTTTTCTGTCAGTATTTATTCTAATCATTCCTTGGGGTAAACATGATTTATTTACTCTTGGTTTTGAATGACCAAACAAGTGCTGATTTACTACAAATAATAAAATAATGACTTTATAAGTTTAAATATTCAGTATGCACTGATTTACAATAAGCTGAAGGTTGAAATTTGGTTTGCATATATTTTGAATGTGGATTTTTTTTCACTTTATGCTCTATTTGCTCTGTGTGTGTGTGTGTGTGTATGTGTGTGTGTTTTGCTGGGGACTGAACCCAGGGCATTCTGCCTCTTACAACACTCCCAGTCTTATTTTCTTATTTGGAGACAGGGTTTCACTAAGTTGCTGAGGCTGGCTTCAAACCTGTGATATTCTTGTCTCAGATTCCCATGTACTTGGGTTATAGGCTAAGTGCGCCACTATGGCTGGCTCTATTTGCAATTGTAGGTGTGATTTTTAACGCATCTCTTAAAACATTGATCACAACTTCTCTGACTTGTATTTAGAATTCTAATAGCGCCAGACCTTCTAATGTCATAATTTTTCAATTTTCAGGACCAACCTAGATGTGTCCTGATCCAGAAAGCCTGGCTCCTGGGGGTCATCCCAGTGGTGATGGACTGTGAGACCACTGTGCAGGAGAAGGCCCTGGAGTGCCTGGACCAGCTCCTGTTGCAGAATATTAAGCATCACAGTAAATTTCACAGTGGGGACCACAGCCAGGCACTCACTTGGTCACTTCTTGCCCTCCTCACTACAGAATGCCAGGAACTAAGGTATGTTAACTAGATGATCTATGTTTTTTATAGACGGCCGGAGGGCTTTTTAGTAATAAGTTTTTCCATTGATCTATAAAGTCAACTTTCCAGATTACTTAATATATGTGAAGACTTGGTCTCTTTTTCTTGACATACTTCAAATCTTAGCGTTTTTGTGGTGACTCTTTTTGTGGCATGTTTTTTCACTTCCTTTGGTTCCCTCTGACTGCTTTCCAGTTTTAGGTTGGTGTCTTAATATGTAGTATAAAACACTGATGGATACAGTATATTAGTATTATCTTTCTCAAATACTGGTTATTATGAAAGATGACATCCTCACTCTTGCAAGTTAAACTTTTTATAACATTTTATTGGATTGGTGGAACTTAATACTGCAACATTTTTTTTTTCCTATTTGATAGCATATATTGAGTATATACTTGGTACAGTTAAGAGTTAGAATATGTGATAATACAGTTTTTCTGTAGTACTGGGGAATAAACCCAGGAGCTTTCTACCTCTGAGCTCTACCTCCAGCCCTATTATTTTAAATTTTTTTATTTTTTATTTTTTATTTTTTATTTTTATTTTTTTCTTTTTTTTGCGGTACTGGAGATTGAACGTAGGGGCGTTCTGCCTCCACGCTACACCCCCGGCCCTATTTTTTTTTTATGCTTTATTTTGAAACCGGGTCTCATGAAGTTATGGAGGACCTCACTAAGGAGAGAGAGAAAGAGAGAGACAGAGAGAGAGAGAGAGACAGAGAGAGAGAGAGCGAGTGCTGAGGCTGGCCGCGAACCTGGATCCTCCGGTCTCCGCCTCCCAAAGTACTGGGATTACAAGCGTGGGCCACCACGCCTGGCCTTATTTTTTTGAAACAGAGTGGAGAGCCTCACTAAGTTTTTGAGGCTGGCCACAAACCTGCTATCATCCTGTCTCAGCCTCCAAAGTACTAGGATTACAGGCATGCACCACCCTACCTGGCTTACTTTCCTACTTTTTGCATATAGTTATGGAGGAATTATACAGTAGAAAGTTTAATAGATTTAGTGTCATAAAATACCATTCTTTGTTCATAGCAAATCACTTCTTTCTGGGCCTTAGTTTCCTCCTTTGCAAGAGCAGCCACTTGAATAACATGATCTCATAAGGTCCTTTTTGGTATTAAGACTCTTACTAATAATGCATTCACTCAGTAAATATTTTCTTAGTACCAACTAAGATGCTTTACTGAGGTTCCTAAAAGAGAGGGATTTAGCCAGCAATAGAATTGTCATTTTCACTGTGTGTGTGTGTGTGTGTGTGTGTGTGTGTGTGTGTGTCTCTGTGTCAGTGTGTGTTATTAGGGATTAAACCCAGGGGGTTCTATCTCTGAATTATACCCCAGCCCTATTTTTTTTAATTAGGGTCTCATTAAGTTGCTGAGGGTGGCCTTGAACCTGTAATCCTCCTGTCTCAGCCTCCCAAGTTCTAGGATTACAAGCTTGTGCCACTGTCCTTGACTTCACTCTTTGTAAGGATATGCCATTATGCACACCCAGCACAGTGAAGCTTCATGGCAAAATGATGAAAAGTAGTAGCCATTTGTCACAAAAAAGCAGGAAAACCCTACTAAAGCTCATAAGAAACTGGTAGGAGGTTTATTTAGTTTCTTTTTCTTTTTTTAAACTTTTATATTGATGTATATATGTATAGAAAACTAAACCATAAGTTTAATAAATACTACAAAGAAAGTGTACTACTGTACAACCACTGCCCTGGTCAAGAGCTAGAACATTGTTGGGACAAGAAATGTCCTCACGACCTTTGTAGCCAGCATCCTTCCTCCTGCTCAGTGGTAGCTGCTCCTGTGATTTTAACACCATGTTCTGCTCTCCTCCATTTTTTAACTTTATATAAGTAGAATCGGAATTCTGTGGTATGTTTCTTTTGTGAGTCTGACTCCTTTCATTCAATAGAATGCGAAACTCATTCAGATTATTGTGTGTATAGCTCATTCATTTTCATTGCTGGACATACACAAACACACATAGGTATGACAGTTATGACTGAATCACAATTTATCTATTCTACTGTTGATAGATTCCTGATTGCTTTTTTGACTATTATGTATAATGCTACTATGAATATTCACATATGTGTATTTATATTCACACATCTTTTGGATATATACCTAGGGAGAGTATTGTTGAATATGTTTGTATTCACCTTGAATAGATATTGCTAGATAGTTTACCAAAGTAGTTGTAGCAATACAATTTTACCAACAGTATATGAAAGTTTCAGTTGCTCCGTATCTTTGTCCGTCTTTTTCTTTATAGCCATTTTGGCGAAGGAATAGTGGCATTTCATTGTGTCTTCAATTATACTTCTTGTTGATTAATAAGATTGAGTCTTTTTTCATGAGGGTTAGCATTTAGAGACTCAAATTTGTGAATTACCTGTTCAGGTCTCTTGCCCTGTTTTTTATTGGGCTGTTAAAACTCTTTTGTTTGATCATTAAATATTTTGTGTGTGCAAGCTGTATTATGGATTATAAATATCTTCTCCCACTCTGTGGTTTGCCTTTTTACTCTCTTACTGTTTTTGGTTTTGGTTTTAGTGCTGGGAATTGAACCAAGGGGCATTGTACCTCCGAGCTACAGCCCCAGCCCTTTTTTATTTTGAAATAGGGTCTTGCTAAGTTGCTGAGGCTGACTTTGAAACTACTATCCTCCTGTCTCACCCTCCCAAGTACTGGGATTATAGGCATGTGCCACCACACCTGGCTTACACCCTCAACCACTTAATAGCATCTTTTGATGAGTTCAGTTTGTCATTGGTTTTCTTTATGGTTAATTTTTTATTATTTCATTAGCTTTTATTTGTTATTATAATTATTATTAACACATTAGTTGTACAGATTAGTGTGATTCACTGTGATATTTCCATCCATGCATTCATCGGGCATTAATTAAGTCCATTCATTCTTCTACCATCTCCCTGTTCCCTCCCCCAGTCCCCTTTCCCACTTCCTAATTATCCCTCTTCTACTTTCAGATCATTGATTTCATTTTAGTTTCTACATATGAGAGAAAATATGTGATATTGTCATTCTGTGTCTGGCTTGTGTGTGTGTGTGTGTGTGTGTGTAGTGCTAGGGATTGACCCCAGAGAGTCATTCTACTTCCAAGCTATACCCCTAGCCCTTTTTATTTTTTTATTTTGAAACAATAAAAAATGTTTTTTTTATTTTCTTGCTAGGTTGCCGAGTCTCACTAAATTGTTGTAGCTGGGCTTGGTGGCCCACACCTGTAAAACCAGTACTTGGGAGGCTGAGACAGGAGGATCGCAGGTTCCAGGACAGACTCAGCAAGTAGTGAGACTCTCATCAACCTAGTGAGACCCTGTTTCAAAATAAGAATAAAACAGGGCTGGGGGTATAGCTTGGAGGTAGAATGCCCCTGGGTTCAATCCCCAGTGACACACACGCAAAGAAAAAGAAGACACCACACCTGCTGGCTTCTTAACCTTACAACTTCCCAGCCTCTAGAACTCAAAGCAGTAAGTTTCTGTTCTTTAAAATTACTGTTATAACAGGAAAAAAGATCAATAAATGAACAGACTAAGATATCATAAATAAAATTAAGGCATAAAGGACAAATTGGAGAAACTATTATATATGACAAAGGATGATGTCTTATATTTACTAGTAAATCTCATAAGTCAGTAAAGAAGAGATGATCTCTTTAATAGAGAAATGGTGGATTAATTACATGAAAATGCATTTCACAAAAGTTGAAACAGAAGGGAGCAATAAACATAGAAACAGATACTGACTCTGAAATTAAACTCTTCTAATAGTCAAAGGAGTTCAAATTAAAACAATAACTTTCAGTTTGTCAAAATGTGAGATTAAACAGTTTACGCTTTAGCCAAGCATCATTGGGAATTTGAGGAAAATGGATGTTTTCACATGCTTGGTTTGCGTATAAATTGTCATAATCTATTTGGAGAACAATCTAGCAATGTATGTCCAAGAATAAACAACATTTCAACATTTACCATCCCAGGAGTGTGTCTCTCCCCTGCATGTCCCAGACTTCCTACCCAGGCTGTCCTCGATCTGGTCCATCTTCCACCTTTCTAGAAGCATGAGTTCTTTAGGAAACTTTCTAAGATGTTTGCTGTCATATCACTCCTCCCATCCCTTCACTTTTCCTCACATTCATTCTGTGACCTACAACCCCAGCCTGTTCCCCACACCCTGACACACTCTGTTGTGTACCCATGCCTTTGAGTGTACCCATGTGTTTCTCTCCATGAAACGTCCTTCCAGCCTTCCCGCCTTTGTTTGCTCTTCCTTATCCTTCAAGGTTTCCTTTACTGCCCTCTGGCAGTCTTGCCTGGCTCACTGCGTTTCCTCAGTTCTGTAACACGTTTAACATCTGACATTGACGTGCACTTTACCATTCAGGAGCTTGTATGTCTTTCCCAAGCTTTGTTTGCATTTTCAGATGGAGGAAACGACCTGTGGATTTGAGGTGAGAGGTGAAAGGCAGAGAAACTATTGAGGATCAATGATAGATGGGTGATGTATAGTTAAGAAAACTTTTGGAAAAGAACAGTAAGCAAAGTGTTGCACTTTATAAAGTAGAAGGAGGGCTGGGAATGTAGCTCAGTGGCAGAGCACTTGTCTAGCTTGCTCAAGGCCCTGTGTTTGATACCTAGTGCCACACACACGAAATATTTTTAATAAGTAAGTAATAAAGTAGGAGGAGAGAATTTCAGAATCAAAAGGGAATGTGGAAAGAGAAGTACAAAAGAGTGAATAATGTGAACACTAGAGCTCGTTAGCCTTTCTTTCCTCAGTACGCTAGTCATCAGTCATGTGCTCTAAGTTAGAAAGAGGAAGGTAGAGTGGGAACCTTAGGTGCAAAGAAGATTTACGATAACCATTATAGGACATGGGCTAGGGCAGTGGTTCTGGTGCAATAGGTTCATGAAATATGACTTTGAGGCATATTAAGATGTTATTTGCAGCTGGGTATGGTGGTACACGCTTGTAATACCAGTACTTAGGAGTCTGAAACAGGAGGATCATAGGTTGGTGGCCAGCCTCAGCAACTTAGTGAGGTCCTCTACAACTTAGTGAGACCATTTCAAAATTTAAAAATAAAATAGGGCTAGGGATGTAGCTCAGAGGTAGAATGCCCCTGGGTTCAATCCCCCAGTACCACACACACACACAAAAAAAAAAACCTGTTACTTGCCATTTTTTACTCTCATTCTTTCATGATAGTACAGTGGAATTTTCCAGAAGCTCTATGATCATATTGGAATAAATCAAGTGCAGAAGCATATATGAGTATCCCCATTTTCTATTTCAGCCAGATCTTAGAGGTTTATAAATTCTACAATAGTGACACTCATTTTAAGTTTATTTGGTTTGGGAAAAAAGATTATTTTTGTAAAATACTGCTATATATATTAACATATAATGGATTCATTATTGTTGCTTTTAAATGAATTGATTTTTTAAATTTAAATTTCTAACAAGGCAAATATTGGTAGATGTAATCCTCACAAACAGAAGTTCTTTGGAGTGTTATATAATTTTGGAGAATTTGAAGGGGTCCTGGACTGGGGATAAATCTCTATTGTAGAGCACTTGCCTAATATGCTGGAGGACCAATACTATCAAAAGGAAAGAAAAAAAGAACTTAAAGAGATATTGAGATAAAAAAAAAAAGGCATGAGAACCACTGAGTTAGGGAATCAGTTTTAAAAAGCAAAACCACTATTGAGAACAGTAAGGTTTGTGGAATAAAGACTTCTGAAAACATTTATAGAGAGGATGTTATGTTAAGCTCTGTAATAAAGTATTACTAGAATATCAAGAACTGTTCCCATAGAAGGCCTAAGTTAAAGTGGGGGCAGTAGAAATGGAGAGAGGGACACATCTTCAGAGCTGTTTAATAGGCAAAAGGGGTGGAGTTGGTGAAGACTGGGCTTAAGAATGGAAGGAAATTGTGAATTGATTCAGTTGAGTAACCATATTTTGAGGACCTCATTTTCCAGGCCCCATTTTAAATGCTAGAAATTTGCAGAAGAAATCAGCACACTTACTCTACTCAGGTTATTCTCAGTCTAGTGCAAACTTAGAGACAAAATAAAATCACAATTTTAGTAGAAAGGGAGTCACAGGAGTGCAGAGGAAGGACACATAGCATCTTGGTGTATTATTTCCTTTTCGTCCTCTCCTTATCCTCAGCCATCTCTTTTATCTTCTTCTTTCTCCTTTTCTTAAACTGAGGATGGTGTCTTAGTTTTCTATTGCTATAACAAAATACCCGAGACTGGGTTCTTTGTAAAGAAAAAAGGGTTATTTAGCTCACAGTTTTAAAAGCTCTAGGTCCAAGATTAGGCGGCCTCACCAGTTTAGCCTCTGGTGAAAGCCTCATGGTAGATGACATAACAATGGTGGGTGCATGTGTAGAAAAGATCCCATGGGGAGACAGAAAGCCAGAGAGATTCAGGGGCCAGGCTTCCTCCTTGTATAACCACTTGATCTCATGAGAACCAACTCTGAGAGACCATAATTAATCCCTTCTGAGGGTGGTGCTCCTATGGCCTAATTACTTTGCACTAAGGTCCCACCACCATCAGTACCACCACACTGGGGACCATGCTTCCAGCACATGAACCTTGGGGAACACACTCAGACTCTATTCAAGTCACAGCAAATGGTTTCCCAGAAGTGGTGGCTTGAGCCAGATATGGGGGAATGTGTAGGCGGCAGCCATAATAGTGAGCAATACCATGGAAAGCCTTAGCTGCCCGAAGACACCACAGAGTCTGAGGAAAATGTTAAGTGCCCTTGACTGAGGCATGGAAAGCAAAGGTCAGGTAGGTGGGGAACGGAGGGAGGGTTGAATATGGGTTGAAGTCCAGTTTTGAATGTGTGCTTGCGATTCTTGGTCACAGGTGAGAGGGGAGGTCTTGGTAATGAGTGAGATCACCCAGAGTTAGCTTGTAGATAACAGGACTAAGAATAGAGCTTTTCAAACCAGCAATTAAAGTTATTAGAAGAAAAGGGATTAGAGGAAGGAAATGAAAGCCATCTAACTGGTAGAGTAGAGGACTGCCAGAGTCCACACCTCTAGTACAGGACAAATAAAATGGATATTAAAGACTGGCTCTTGGTTTTGATACTAGGATAGAGCCAGCGGTGCTGTGGGTTGGTGTTTGTTGAATCTCGCTCTGGATGGGGAGTGGCTGTGGTTGACAAGGCGCTGGACGAGGGCTGGAGTGGGAGGCTTCTTGGAAACTGTTCACTTAACATGGAGGGTGTGAGTTGTCACAGAGGAGCCAGACTGGGGACTTCAAAACTGGGAGTTCGGAGAATTTTTCCTCTTATAGTAAACATCACTTGATTTTTTTTTTTTTTTTTGCAGTACTAGGGATGGAACCCAGGGGCATTCTACCTCTGAGCTACACCCCAGCCCTATTTTGTTTGTTTGTTTGTTTTGTTTTGAAACAGGGTCTCACTAAGTTGCGGAGGGCCTCACTAAGTATTTTCTGTCTCAGCTTCCCCAAGTACTGAGATTACAAGTGTGCACTACCACGCCTGGCTTATGTGATTATTTTAAAATAAATTTTAAAATATTTGTTGATTGCATGTATCTCCTGGTGTTGGTGCAGAAGTCATATATAAATCTTGTTGTGGACTAACTGTAGTGAAACTCTTGACATGTGGATAGATTTTTTTAATCAATAGCTAATTAATAAAACCATTTATATACGTATACTTACTGTGACAATAGATGTGTGTATTTTATTATAGTTGCCTTGTTCTGCATGCTTTGGGAATTTCCTTTCTTAAAAAATTGAATGAGAAAGTATAATCTGTGCATTGTATGTGTCTGTGTGTCTGTGTGTCCATCCATGTTTGTCCTAGCAGTCTTAAGAAAAATTAATTGGGGAAAGAAGTGTATTTTTCTCTTCGCTTAAAAATATAACATGGTATTATCTCATGAATCATATGATCTCATTTAGTGCTATGGGAAGAAGTTAAACAAAAGACGGTTTTTAAAACAACCGTAACATAATACGAACACTTTAGTACATCAGAAACATTTTTATTTTTTTAAAAGGCTTGAAAAATCTATTTCTGAGTCATATTAATAGGTTATATCTAACTTTACCCCATTCACTATCTCTATGTTTAAATGCCGAGATGTCTTTTCTTTTCAGTCCTTCTGTTGAAAAAAGGACACTATTTTTTTGTCACTATAACCCTATAAACTCTGGACGTTATAGTAACATATCCCCTGGGTTTGCGAAGGGATGAGCATAAAACGAATCTCAAATGAATTATGAAATTTTATTTTTTGTTTTAAAATAGATATTTTGTGAGGGGAAAAATAAATATAACTTATTTGCAAAGAAAAAAATTTTAAATACTTAGCTTGATATCACATATGCTACTAGTTAAGACCCTCTGTGTGGATGTTTTATGTACCAGAGAGATCTTGGAACAGCAGAAGTTGATACTCTTTTGGTGAGGGGTTGATCTGAACAGTTTTGTATATATAGTTACGATTCTTTTTTTTTTTTTTCTAGCCGCTATCTAAATAAGGCTTTTCGTATCTGGTCCAAGAAAGATAAATTCTCATCCACTTTTATAAACAACGTTATATCTCATACTGACACGGAACATTCTGCACCAGCCTGGATGTTGCTCTCCAAGATTGCTTGCTCATCACCCAAGCTGGACTATACCAAAATAATGCAGTCCTGGGAGGAAGTCAGCAGGTTTGCACGCTTATAACATAGCCGGTGATGGACACGAAAGGTTCTTAGAAACAAAGCTCACATCTTAAGGAAGTGGGCAGTTTCATAGCTATTTGCGCATAAAGATCTTTTCTTTAAATTCTGGCAATAAAAACAAATGTCAAAAATGGGAATCACTTTTAAGCAGTTAGTTACCCTTGGCCCAAGTTTATTAAGAACCTTAATGTTCCTACAGCTTGACATTAAAAATCATGCTACCTAGCCTACTTTCTTCAGTATTAATAATACAGAAGAAAAGACGTTTATTTTGTCACAATACAGTGTTTGGTTCTATCTTGATATTTCTCCTGCCCTTTCTTTAGTCAGCAGAATCCCAATTCAGACACCTTAGGACATATCCTGCGTGTCATTGGGCATATTGCAAAGCATCTTCCTAAGAACACCCGGAACAAAGTAACTGGTGAGTGTGTATTGGAGAATCTTTATTGAAAAGGCGTTGTCGTTGACTTCAGTTTTTTATTTATGTTTTCAAACAGTTAAACTTCAAGGTTTTTGACTTCCTTCTTAGATGTTGTCAAGTGTAAACTGAAAGGATTTCAGTGGTCCCTAGAGTTGATCAGTTCAGCTGTTGATACTTTGCAAAGGCTCTGTAGAGCATCTGCAAAGACACCGGTGGAGGAACAGGTATGTTTGGCCACACACATGGCTCTGTTTCTCACTTATTTGTATTTGGACCTATTGCTGTTTGCTTTGACGTTTGAGGAGTGTTCTCTGTAAGTAGAGGACGTGGAAGCTTGTGTGGTCTCCAGTAGCTTATGTGACTAGCAGTGGACATTCATCAAGAAGATTTGACTGGCCGGGCGTGGTGGCACACCCTTGTAATCCCAGGACTTTGGGAGGCGGAGACCGGAGGATCCGGGTTCACGGCCAGCCTCAGCTCTCTCTCTCTATCTGTCTCTCTCTCTTCCTGTCTCTCTCTCTCTCTCTCTCTCTCTCTCTCTCTCTCTCTCTCTCTCTTTGTACTTAGTGAGGCCCTCCGCAACTTCGTGAGACCCGGTTTCAAAATAAAGTATAAAAAATAGGGCCGGGGGTGTAGCACGGAGTTAGAACACCCCTGGGTTCAATCCCTGGTACCGAAAAAAAAAAAAAAAGAAGAAGATTTGACTGCTAAAGACATATCCCCTCCTTGGTTCCAGATACAAATGTCTTTTAGTAAGGCACGCCTGTTGATTGACATTTATTTCCTGGTGAGAATTCTGCAAAATTATCTTTTAATAAGTTATAGCATAGACCCTCATTCCAAAAATATTTAATATATAATTTTCCAGGAAGTTTCCTCCAGACTGAAGGTTTCTGATCTTTTGATAAGTCATAACTCTGGAAAATGCCTGTCTTATTACTATAATGTTACATTACTCAAATATTTTGCTGGTGTTGTGTCCCCAAAGTTGCCCGCAGACTATAACTAATGGATTCATAGTCACAAATTCAAATTAATGATTTATAGGAGGCAGAGAGTTACTTTGACCCCCTAAAATGTATCCATATCAGTATCTCTAGGAAACTGTTTTATTACTGTGTTTTTTTCCCCTCCAGGGCTTTACACATGCTAGGCAAGTGCTCTACCAATGAGCTATATCCCTAGCCCGACTGTTTTCTATTTTTATTATGAGATAATACTCCTACACAGTGCTACTCATTATGAAAAAATTTAGGGCAAGGGCTATTAATAATGATTATAGAAGTCACAATTTAAATAACTGCTGAAGCGCCGGGCATGGTGGCGCACGCTTGTAATCCCAGTACTTTGGGAGGCAGAGACCGGAGGATCGGGGTTCGCGGCCAGCCTCAGCTCTCTCCCTCTCTCTCTCTCTCTCTCTCTCTCTCTCTCTCTCTCTCTCTCTACCTAGTGAGGCCCTCCGCAACTTCATGAGACCCAGTTTCAAAATAAAGTATAAAAAAAAATAGGGCTGGGGGTGTAGCGCAGGGGTGTAGAACGCCCGTGCATTCAATCCCCGGTACCGCAAAAAAAAAAAAAAAGTTGCTGAAATATATTTACGTTTACAAAATATAAAATGATCTCTTCATCTGTCTACCTAGCTACCTTTCTTTCTTTCTTTGTGTAACTTCCATGAGAAAGTCCTTTGTTAATATGTTACATTTCCCACTTAAAATAACAGATCTAACACCACAGTGTATTGTAACGTTTTTGCTTGTGACCTTAAGACAGATTAGAATGCACTTAACTAAAAAATGCTTGAGCTATTTCTTTTTTTTTTTTTTTTTTGGCGGTACCGGGGATTGAACCCAGGGGCGTTCTACCTCCGCGCTACACCCCCG
>PVJS01012417.1:0-43914 GCA_004027185.1 Glis glis
ACTGAATTAGTGGTTGCTCCAATCCTAAGACTCCAGCTCTTAGACCGTTCGACCAGCTACTGGTTCCTCTGACCCTCCACGTGCAGTCAGAACCTGGGACTACATTGCTGCAAACTGTAAGCCATCTGATAAATCCTTTTTTTTAAAATATACTCATTCTGTGTATTCTGTTAATCTAGAGAACCCTGTCCAATACAGAAATTTACATGAGGATTCACTTTTTATTTTAATTAAGAATGATATAAATGGAGGGGGTCTATGATAGATTAAACATCAACAAAATGCAACATTTGGGCCTCATTTGAATTCAAATTCAGCCAAATAGAATGTTAAAATACTTTCTCTAGATAATTGGAAACATTTGACATAATCCCAATACCAGGTTATATTGAGTAATTATTATTATTTTGATAGTATCATAACTGTGCTAAGAAAACATATCCACCAGCAATACATGCTAATGTATTTACAGAAAAACTGATATAGTAACTGAGATTTGCCTTAAGATACTCTAGTGGATATTTCTGTTTCTAGCTATGATGGGCTAGATTATAGGAAATCAAACCTCCTTTGTCCTACACACAGAACATGTAGGATAAAAAAAATTCTCTAAGCTACATGTAAAACAACTTTTCCTCCAAACACAAAAAACAAAGGCTGATAACCCTGTTCAGAGGCCTCAGAAAGCAACCACAGCAGACAAAACTGAAATCAAAGATTGCTGAGAGGAAACAGAATCACCGAGCCCAGCCTGGCATTCCATGGTGTGCTTCCCCGGAAGCACTGGCGATTTTTTAAATTAAGCTGGACAAGAGGCTGAGAAACCAAGGAGGAATCCGAGCAGGAGGCACGAGGCTGAACAGCTCTCGGCGGCTATCTCACAGCTCCAGGAGACGAAATTTAAATTCAGGCTCTAAAGCCAGCGAGGATCTGGGAGGCCAATTCTAGGAGAAAGAAGGTAGAGGAAAGATGAGCGTGGCGATCAGAGGCACTTTTCCACTCGAGGGATTCACTGTCTGCTAAGAGGCGGAGAAACGGAATCTCAGCTCAGAGGCTGAGCAGTAAGCCAGGCTTCTGTGAGTTTCACACAGCTCGAGAAATAAACAGAGTTTCAGTCTTCCACGGGGCAGGTGCCCTCTCAGACACCCTAGACTCCCAGGTAGAATGCCTGGAAGCCCGCAGGGCCACATCATAAGTATGTAAACCAGCCACAAGCACAACTTTCAAAGCCCAAACCCAAAACCACTCTCAAAATCAGGAGGTGAACTCTTGTAGCCACAGGCTAGAGAAAAAAAAAATCACACCCAGGCAGAAGACAGACCCATGTGGCAGATCTCGACAGCTGATTGGAATAAGAGGATGCTTCTCTGTTCTAATTGCTCACCAAAAGCTAAGTTCTCACAAAATTTTCTCCAGTTATTTGTACTAACTATCCAATATTTAATGAATAATTACCAAGTATGTCAAGAATCAGAGAAAAGACAAATAACAGAAGCAGAACTACAGGTGACCGAGGTATTGGACTTATTAAATACACTTTCTTTTTTTGTGGTACTAGGGATGGAACCCAGCAGTGTTCTACCTCTGAGCTACACCCCCAGCTGTATTTTTTTTTTAAAAGGGTCTCACTAAATTGCTGATGGCCTTGCTAAGTTGCTGAGGCTGGCCTTGAATCTGTAATCCTCCTGTTTTAGCTTCGCAAGTACGGGGATCACAGACATGCACCACCATGCCTGGCTTTAAATACATTTTTAAAAATAACTGTGATTATCTGGGTGTGGTGGTGCATGCCTGTAATCTCAGTACTTGGAAGGCTGAGACAGGAGGATTGCAGGTCTAAGGCCCGTTTCAGCAATTTAGTGAGACAATTTTTCAAAATAAAAACTAGAGCTGGGGGTGTAGCTCAGAGGTATGCCCCTGGGTGCAATTCCCTGCACCAAAACAAACAAACAAACAAACGAACAAAAAACTATGGTCATTAGGTTCAGGAAAATCCATGATGACATGGGGAATTTCACTGAAGAATTCGAGTGTATTAAAAGAGAATTCAAGAGCCAGGCGTGGTGGCGCACGCTTGTAATCCCAGTACTTGGGAGGCTGAGACCGGAGGATCTGGGTTTGTGGCCAGCCTCAGCTATTTAGTGAGGCCCGCAGCAACTTAGTGAGACCCAGTTTCAAAATAAAGGATAAAAAATAGGGCTGGGGGTGTAGCTCGGAGGTAGAACGTCCCTGGGTTCAATCCCCGGTACTGCAAAAAAAAAAAAAAAATCACAGTAACTGAAATAGATGACTTTACTGCGGATTATATTCAGTGCCAAATGCTGGAAAGGATATGGAGGAAGAACTCTGACTTACTGCTAGTAGGAATGCAAAATGGTGCGCCTACTTGGAAGACAGCTGAGCAGGGTTGTTTTTTTTTTAAATAAACGTAGCCTTACTATACAATCAAGCAATTGCAGTCCTACATATTTACCTGGATTGAAAAACTTACACCCCAAGAAAACCTCCATGAAGATATTTATACTAGCTTTATTCACATTTGCCAAAATTGGAAGGCGTTAAGACATTCTTCAGTAGGACAACAAACTATATGACCTCCATGCAGTGAAATATCACTCAGCGATAAAGGGAAATAAGCCATCCATCAACAGAAGGACATATCAGAACTTTAATTACATACTGATAAGTGAAAGAAGCCAGTCTGGAAAGATGGCAAGAAAGACATCATACTGTATGATTCTAAAAATATGATTTTCTGAAAAAGGGCTAACTAAAAAGACCAGGGGCTGCCAGGAGCTTTAGGGGAGGCCAGGAAGATCAGAGGTGCAGCCCAGGAGATTTTTAGGATGATGAAAGTCTTGTGGATGATGGCATTGTAGTGGTAGATATATACCACTCTGTCGTTGTCAAAACCCAGCAAACTTGATAGCACAAGGAGTCACTTTAATGGATGCAAATGGTAAAAGCCATTCAGGAAGCAAGGGGATTCTGGGAAACGCTGCAGATTATGATAGGAGAATCTTAGCGTATTGCAAATGCGTGAAGCAACCTCATCAAAGGGGGCAAGGTTGCGGAAAGTTGTTCTAACTGGAACTCAGCAGAAGCTGTGACTCTGAAGGCAAAAGGAACTGTGCATGAGCTCAGGGCTCTGGCCGAGAAAATTTCTTCCCCTGGAGGTACAGGTTAATAATTCTGATACCACTATCCAGGGATGCTGAACTTGAACAATTAAGTAAATAGGTGGCGGGTGGTGAGAGTTGATCAAGATTGATGTGGGATTCATAGCTAAGCAAAGGGAGGAGCCTAGAAGAATCCATGTGGCAACAAATCAGAGTCAAAGATATCAGTAAAAACTCAGTTTAGCTTAATGTAAGTACAGGCATTTACGTACAGGAACATTTATAGATATGCACATATGCATAATTTTAATATATGTGCATATATTTATTTAATCTGTTGACTGAGAGGGCCTAAAAGAAGTGAAACCCTAGTAGCAATGAGTATAGCTAGTTTTAGATCTCGGTTTCTAAAATGTTTCTCCAACACAAGGAACCAGGGCTCCTTGTAGAAATGGCCAATTCTAGGATTGGGGCAGGACATATCTAGGATGAACCTGGAGCATCTTGTAGTACCAGAAAATAAGGAAGTGCTTGAAAGGAAGTAACAGAAACCCACAGTGACGGGGACACGTCCAAGGATCGCAGAAGGCTCATCAAAGAGCTCCCAGTGGCCACGGCTGGAGCAATGGCTGCAACAGACCATGTAAAGCAGTATTGAATTGCACACACAGTGTGAAATTGATACCTATGAGTTGTACTGATGTACATAAATGTTTGGAGACATAGATGAATGAGTGAAAGAGGTATTTTTCTTGGTATAGAAGAATTCAAAATCATTTGCACAGATATTCTCATGCTCTTTTCTGGAAAATTCCTGGGATAATTTTTTCACCTCACTCAGTTATCTTCTAGAGGTAAATATTTCATGCCACCTATTGAAGTATTATTTTCAGCATCATTTTCTAAATATTTTTGTGTATTTAGTTATTCATATTTCATGTATACAATATTACTTTGCTTCTCTTTGGGAGCATTAACTATCTCTTACTAAATACTCACTCTGCTAGTAAATTTTTCTGTTTTTTTTTTGTGGTATTGGGAATTGAATCCAGGGGTATTCTACCTTTGAGCTACACCGCCAGCCTTATTTTTTATTCTTTATTTTGAAACAGGGTCTCACTAAGTTGTGGAGACTGACCTCAAACCTGGGATCCTCTTGTCTCAGCCTCCCAAGTACTGGGATTACAGGGGTGTGCACCCATATTCAACTTGTTAGCTTTAATTCTAGACAAATAAGTATTTTTGAAACAGGGTCTCACTAAGTTGCAGAAGGCCTCACTAAGTAGCTGAAGCTGGCTGCAAACCCAGATCCTCTGGTCTCAGCCTCCCAAGTACTGGGGTTACAAGCATGCGCCGCCACACTCGGCAAATTCTTCTGTTTTATTTATTTATTTTTTTGCGGTACCGGGGATTGAACCCAGGGGCATTCTACCTCCGAGCTACACCCCCGGCCCTATTTTTTATCCTTTATTTTGAATCCGGGTCTCATGAAGTTGCAGAGGGGCCTCACTAAGTAGCTGAGGCTGGCCGCGAACCCGGATCCTCTGGTCTTCGCCTCCCAAGTACTGGGATTACAAGCATGCGCCACCACGCCCGGCCTCTTCTGTTTTAAAATGTGCTATTTTTTCCTGTGTGTATTTTCCCGAGTGCCTTGTGCTCTTTATTCTGTTCTGAGATTTGCAGTTGAGCTTCTCGCTGGACAGACTTCTGCGTCTGGCTGCACAGCCTAGTGGACCTCGAGTGCAGAAGCTCCTGCCCTCACCCATGTTTACTCAGAAGGGGCAAGGGGGGACTTCAGAGTGGACGGGGCATCTCCTTTGCTAGATGAATATTCCCTGTTCTAGATAAATATTTCCTACTAGCAATCCAGTATACTGTCTCTCTTACCCAAGTGCTTATGTCTATCTTTTTTTTTTTTTTGGTACTGGGGATTGAACCCAGAGGCATTCTACCTCCAAGCTACACCCCCAGCCTGATTTTATTTCTTATTTGGAAACAGGGTCTCATTAGGTTGCTGAGAGCCTTGCTAACTTGCCGAGGCTGGCTTTGAACCTGCGATCCTCCTGTCTCAGCCTTCCAAGTACTGGGATGACAGGTGTGTGCCACTGCGACCGGCTTATATCCATCTGTTTTACCTGGAGGTTGACTCTCCCACATTATTTACTGGCCCAAAGAAAGTAATTATGTCTGAAACTGGGTCTGTGATTATATAATAGCCTGACTCCACTTCGGTCATGATGCCCCAGTGAATGGTACTGTCAGTTGCCACTGGAAAATGTCCTTCTCTGAGTGCCGAGCCACCTTTTCTAGAGATAGTCTTGTGGGAACATTTTGGCTGGTGTTTTGCTTTACAAGATAATCCTATGTGCTTTTGATTCTTGGGGAATTTCTTAATTTCTGGTCCATTGAGTTCACTTAATTTTTCTAATGTGGTTATTAGATATCTACAAGTATCTTTTCAACCCATCTAATACTTGGGGGCAATAGAGTGCAACTGTCACTTGCCCTTGTTTCTTAATTTTGAAGTGGAATTCTAAAATGTTAATTATGGATTCTCAGTGAGCATTTCATGATGCTTTTAAAAATACATTAAAGCACAGATTAATCAACAAGAATCATTTGAAGCTACTTAAGAAAACTCAACCTCTAGGTTCTATTCAATTTTAAAAATACTGACTGAAAGCCTATTTTGTAACAAACACCAAGCGGTTCTCTAGGTAAGCCAGGGTGAATGCGGTAAGAAGGACATGCTGTCCGACCTCAGGCATTTAAATATGTAGTACGCTTGTAGCACGGTTGGCGTAATGTGACTTACTAGAGCTGTTGAGAAGGAGAAGTGACTAACTTGCGGGTAATGGAGAGGGAGACTTGGGAACTTTTACAGAGGATGTGACATCTAGGTTGGGCAAACACAAGCGTGTCAGGAGAAGAGACTGACCAAAAGAGCAGAGGGCTGCATAGCTGTCTTCCAAGTCAGAAGGGCCTGCATGTGAGAAGCACAGGTAGATGGGAAGCATGGCATGTTCGAAAAATGGTAAGCAGCTCAGAATTACTATTGCATAAAATACATATGTGGCCGGGCATGGTGATGCACACTTGTAATCCTAGTGTTGGGAGGCTGAGACAGGAGGATTACAGGATCGAGGTCAGCCTCAGCAACTCCCTCAGCAACTTAGAGAGACCCTGTCTCAAAAAATAAATAAATAAAATAGGGCTGTAGATATAGTTCTGAGGTAGAATGTCATTGGGTTCAATCCCAGTATCAATAAAATGAAATAAAATAAGATAAAATAAAACAAAATAACACATATGTGGAGGAAAGAAAGAAAATGAAGATTAAAAATTGGGCAACACTAGCTTTTTTGGATTTCCTCATGTAAGTATAGGAGGCTATTCAAGACTTTCACATGGGATGATAGCACAATAGGAATGACAGTTTAGATTTACTCAGGTAGTAGTATTGTAGATGAACGGGTGAGAAGAAATAATGTCAGAGAGACCTTGAAAAATATATGAAGAAAACCTGAACCAAGGTCATGTTTGACAATGGAGATGGAAGAAAGAGAGTACTTATGAGATTTACAAGCAAAATTTCAAGAAAACACACACACACACACACACACACACACACACACACACACACACACATATATATATATATATATATAGAGAGAGAGAGAGAGAGAGAGAGGAAGGATATGGGCAATGTATTGGTGTTGGAACTCTGAATAGATGGTGCTACTACAGTCTCAACCTGGGTATAAAAACTAGAGAGGAGAATTTGGTCTTACAGGAATAAGGGATAATCATTTGGATTTTCTGGACTGGCATTATATTTGGACTTTGGAAAGCAGAGTTTTTAAGGAGAGCACTCGATAGTGTCAAATTCCAGAGAAAAGTCAGATTATATAAGGACAAAACATTCACCATTCAATTTAGTGACTGTATAGTACCATAAATTGGAATACACATGTTTCTTGCCAATTTGACATTATTTTAAAACCTATTTTAACACATAGTCATGGAAGAAGTTAAATAAACTTATCAGAAGTGTGTTATCTAGAGTAAAATTTACTGATATGTAAACTGACTTCTCTCTGCAGAAAGAGTAATTACTCAGGCTTAAAAATAATGGCTAGTTATGTTACCTCACCTCATTAATACATGCCTCAAGCTAAAATCTTAAAGTGCTTGGATACAATTCAGATTATCTTTCCCCACTATTACACTTGGCTTTTAGCTTCTTGGTTACTCTTATTTCATTTTATATATATAATATACATAAAACCAGTGCACCTTCTCAAGGTCACAGTTAATATCCATGTGAAGTCTCTAAAGTAGGAGAAAATTAATTTATTTCCCATCTAAACTTCTTTCCTGTTTACCTTTACAAAAAATAAAAATAATAAAATTAAAGTTAACAAATATTCTCCTGGTAAAGCTTTTTGGACTTTCTTATTAAAATTCCTAGCAAGTATCTTTGATCCTCCTTTGAAAACACTATTCAATTGCTAATTCCCATGCTGGCTCAATGTATGCTAACAGTGACCAATGGGACCTCTCAGTAATTTAATATCAAGGAGGCAAGCAATTTTAGATGCCAGAGCACCCTACAGCAATGCAATTATTTTCTCTGAGGATTTCATAATTCTCAAAACTGGATAGAGTTTGTACAAGAAGAACTGCCCTTTTTGTGTGAAAATATGATTTTCTTTGCTGTTAATATAATATTCTAGGTTCTTATATTTGATTGGTGAAAACAAATCTGTCTTCCCTGATCTGGAAATATGTTTGCTACAATTACAGGTTGCTTGTGATAACCCACATTTCTGTTATTGTGGTTCAAGAGATTTCTAGGTATGCGAAAGAGAATTGGTGATAACTTTACCTGTTTTATGCATTCTCGGTCTTTGTTTTCCTTTGGGCATCTATGGTTTCTAGCATGGGTGTGGTAGGGAAAGTAAGATGGGAAGGAAATTTACACAATCCTCTCCTTTCAATGTAGGGCTGTGTGTAGGCAAAAAACAGTATTCCCATTCCTTCCTCCCCCTGCTCTTCCAGGTCTCTGATAATTACATCCCATTCTCTACTTCTGTGAGTTCAACATTTTTATATACAACATTTGAGTGAGATCATGAAGGATTTGTCACTCTGTGCCTGGTTTATTTTGCTTAGCGTGCTGTCTTCTGGGTTCATTCATAGCATGAATGGTAGGATTTGGGTCCTTTTTGTGGTTGAACAATATTCTATTTTATTTTTATACCACATTTTCTTTATGCATCCATTCATCGTTAGGTTGATTCCATATCTTGGCTATTGTGAATAATGCTACAATAAACATGGAGCTGGAGGTGTCTGACACACTGATTTCATTTCCTTTGGAAATACCCCCAATAATAGGATTGCTGGATCATATGATCATATGTTAGTTCTACCTATTTTCAATATTTTGAGGACTCTCTCTACTGTTTTTCATAATCGATGTTTTTCTTTAAATTCCCACCAAACAGTGTGTAAGGGTTCCTTCTTCCCCACATCCTCACCAGAATTTTTATCTTTTGTGGGTTTTTTTTGGTGGTGGTAACAGGGATTGAACTCAGAGGCATTCTACCTCTGGGCTACACCCCCAGCCCTATTTTTTATTCTTTATTTTGAAACAGGGTCTCACTAAGTTGTGGAGGGTCTCACTAAGTAGCTGAGGCTGACCGCAAACCCAGATCCTCCTGTCTCAGCCTCCCAAGTACTGGGATGACAAGCATGCGCCACCACGCCCGGCTATCTTTTGTGTTTTTGATAACCATTCTCACTGGAGTGAGATGTTATCTCTTTGGGGTTTTGATTTGCATTTTCCTAATGATTACTAATGTTGAGCATTTTTTCCTATGCCTGTTGGCCATTTGCATGTCTTCTTTTGAGAAATGTCTATTAAAGTATTTTGTCCATTTCTAATTAGACTATTGATTTTGTTGCTATAGAGCTATTTGTATTCCTTACATACTTTAGATATTAATGCTTTATCAAATATGTGACCTGCAAATATCTTTTCCCATTATATAGATTGTCTCCTCACTCTGTCAGTTGTTTTCTTTGCTGTGCAGAAGCTTATTAGTTTGAAGTAATCCCATTTATCTATTTTTGCTTTTGTTGCTTATACTTTTGGGGTCTTGTCCAAAAAGATCCTTGCACAGGCCTATGTTGTGAAGTGTTTGCCTGTGTTTTCTTCTAGTAGTTTCATAGTTTCAGGCTTTAGATTTAGTTCTTTGTTCCATTTTGAATTTATTTTGTGCATGATGAGAGATAGGGGTCAAGTTTCAATCTTTGCATGTGGATACCCAGTTTTCCCAGCACCATATATCAGAGAAGTTGTCTCTTATCAGTTGGCTATAAATGTGTGGATTTATTTCTGGGCTCTCTAGTCTATCCCATTGGTCTATGTGTGTATGTTTATACCAGTACCATAGCATTTGACAAAAAGTGAACTTCCTGTCATGATAAAAACTGCCAGAAAATTATGTTTAAAATACAATTAATGTAGGACAAAACCCACAGCTAACATCATGCTGAATAGGGAAAGGCTGAAAGCTTTTCTTCTGGGATCTGGAATAAGACAAGAATTTTCACTTTCACCATTCCTGTTGAACATAGTGCCGGAAGTCTTAGCCAGAGCAATTAGGTAAAATAAAGGAATAAAAGGCATCCACATCAGAAACAAAGAGGTCAAATTACTCCGGCTTGCAGACCACATGATCTTCCAAAACCTTTAAGACTCCACCAAAACCCTGTTAGAATTAATAAATGAAATCTATAAAGTTGCAAGATACAAAATCAACATGCAAAAATCAGTAGCATTTTTATATGTTAATAATGAGCTATCTGAAAATGAAATCAAGAAAATAATCCCATTTGCAATCGCTACAAAGGAAAAAATTTAACGAAGGAGGTAAAATATCTCTGACTGCACTGAAAACTACAAACCAATGATGAGAGGAATCAGAGGACACAATGGAAAGATATCCTATATTCATGGATTGGAAGAAATAATACTGTTAAAATGTCCATACTACCAAGGGCAATCTACAGATTGAATGCAGTTCCTATAGAACTACCCACAGCATTTTCCCAGTAGAAAAAACAATCCTATTATTTGTATGGAATCATAATAGACCTTGACTAGTCAAAGCAATCTTGAGACAAAGATCAAAGCTGGAGGTATCACACTCCCAAACTTCAAAATACACTGCAAAGCAGGAGGATATTAATTACAGGGTGACACAGAGAATGTAGGGCATTTGTGTCTGTTCACTGGCTTCACCCAAAAGAAGAGTGAACTCCCCATCTGTGGGACACCAAGTAGGTTTTCAGCTTGGAGCCTAGGACCCCAGAGTCAGGCTCCTAGCCTCAAAGAGAAACTGAGAGAAGTCTATTTGGCTTGATGTCTCTCTTTTCTTTCTCCCTCCCTTCCTTCCTTCCTTCCTTCCTTCCTTCCTTCCTCCCTCCCTCCCTCCCTCCCTCCCTTCCTTCCTTCCTTCCTTCCCTTCTTCTTTCTTTCTTTCTTTCTTTCTTTCTTTCTTTCTTCTTTCTTTCTCTCTCTCTCTCTCTCTCTCTCTCTCTCTCTCTCTTTCTTTCATTCATTCATTATAAGGTCTTTAAAAGCCCAAAATTATTACAGACTTTTAGACTCAAAGTGAAAAACTCATTGAAGCAGCCTACAAATTTTAATTTCTAAACAAGTAAATATCAGTCTCCATAATACATTGGAACAAAAAGCTTCTGTAGTCCTTTTTCTTATTAAAGAGGAAAAGGTCCTGGAGGACCAAAAGTGAGACAGCCACAGTGGGCCACGCACAGCCATGACCTGGACATTTCTTATGGTAACCTCACAGGAGCCAACATGAGGGAGTCTCAACACTGGCCATGTAAGACCCTGGCCATGGCTGGATTTTTGTCCATAAGTACAGGAGGCTCTTGGTTGATGACCTGAGTCCTCTTGGACTCAAAGATAGTTAGCTTGTTGGGTGGCTTGGTGACTTTGGATCTGATTCGTTGCTTTGGGCTTTTGACTTGTGTGTGTGTGTGTGTGTGAGTATGTGTGTGTGTGTGTTACTGTTTGTTTGGATTTGTTATTTTGTTGTACATTTATTTGTTGGCTTGTGTTGTTTTCTTTCTGTAGCTCGCATCATTAGTTGCTGTTGCTGCTTTCGATGGACAGTATTGAAAGAGTGAGGTAAGGTCAGGCCTCTCAACCAGCTGTCCCTGTGAGGATGCCCTCAAGGGCCATTAAAAGATCCTGTGGGACATTGGGAAGGGCACCTTTGCCCAGGTCAAGCTGGCCTGCCATATCCTCACCGTGACTAAGGTGGCCAAGGCAGTGCCTAAGGACAGGTATTCGCTCACCCTCATTCTGCCTGAAATGGATATATTGAGGGGAGTGGAGCACCCGAATGTGGTCCAGCTATTTCAGACTGTAGACACGCCGACTATGTCTTCCTGGTGATGGAGCATGTGTGAGGAGGGCACTGGCTCACTGACATGGGGAGGAGGAGGCCTGGTGGCCGTTCAAGTAGATCCTTTGTGCGGTGTGCTGCTGCCCCGAGGAGGACATCACATACAGAGATCTGAAGCCAGACAGCATCCTGCGGGGCCAGGACGGCAGGGTCAAAGCCCTAGATGTCAGGCTGAGCGGCAAGGTCACGGGTGGGCAGAAAATGAAGGCATTTTGTGGCACTCTCCAGTTCTGTGCCTGGGGACTGTACCAGCCCTAAAGATCCATCCTAGACCCAACCGAGTAGCTCCAGTGAAAAAGGAGAAGAGGCGCTAAGGATTATTTAACATCGAAGTGTCTCCATGGAGAGCAGACCACTAAGACGAACAATATCAACTCCTTGGACCCTGACACCGGCCAGCCCAGCTTGGACTCAGCTGCAGGAGGGGCACACAAACTGCCTGGGACTTCTCCACAGGGATTGCAGTCATGAAGCCATCTGGAGCCTTCTGGACATGAGGGGGCTCCTGTGACCCCACCTGGGAGCAACCTCAGAGACTTTTTCCTGGGAAACTTCCTCTTACCCTGAGATGGTTATTAATAAATTTCTGTTTCTTACAAATCTTATAATAAAACTGACGATCCTTTTTATCTTCCCATTCTTTGACTGTGTTGTTCTGCCCACTTGTTAACTGCAACACACCGCCAGTGCCAGCAGATAACAGTGGAGGCTGAACCTTGCTAAGGATCTTTGAGCACAGCCTGAGCGACTGTGAGCTCAGACAAGCGCAATGTCGGGAGATGGCTTGTCAGGGCAGAAATCTTCTTGAGTGATGTTTACATTTCAAAAGGATGGCTTCAAGGTCTTTGAGAAACACAGACCAGGATTGTAAAGACTTGCCAGAGGTTTATGGAAAGATTTAAATATATGGCAAGGGGGCAAAGAAAGTATTTACAAGTTTTCTAAAGTAAACACCCTGAGAAAAGGGGCCAGACTAAAATTTCATCATACAGAGGGGACATTAGGGGTCTCCATTGCCAAAATCTATGCTCTGCAGCACGGGGCATCCAGCAGGAAGGGGTGGTCTTGGGACCAGAGGTGGGAAGGGGACCCAGGCCACAGCATGGGCAATGTTGAAAACCCTGCTCTCAGTTCAGGCTGTACTCTTTTGGAACAAGTAGTTCTTAAAAAAAAATTTCAACATGGGGGCAAAATGATCAAGCATAAATTAAAGCAGGAGGGACATTTGCATTTTTATAAAAGAAGAAGTGAAGAGGGTAAGACAGGTCAAAGGAGGAATAAAGGAATGTAAAGAGAATTCTCTGGCTTAGGAGTTAAAAGTCTGTGATGTGGGCGTTTATTATTCCCACTTTCACATGATAAATTGAAGACTCAGAGTGTTTAAATATCCTTCCCAAATGTTATATACTTGGTAAGTGTGGGCAGTTTCACACTCAATCTGTCTCCCGAGGAGCCCAGAGCTTCTCACTTGGCAGTGTGGCTGTAGAAGCAGTGGCCATCAGAGAGAAAATGCTGTGGGCTTGCTTTGGAGGATTCGGGGTGACATGTGAGTGGTGGGCAGCTATCCTGCCCACGTGGCACTGGGATGACTAGGGGGGACAGTGAAGAGAAGCAGGGTCAAGGTCAGCTGGGTCGAGATGGATGTCCGCGCCTCCTGAGAGCATCCTCCGGGGATGCTGGCTAACCTAAGCTTCTACTTTCTTAGACTGAATGAGATAACGCACCTAACACAGCTTTACAAACTGTGGAATCCTGAGAGAGGAAGGCTATTACTTTCACGTTAAAAGAATATAAATTGTTTATAAGCCAGCTTCCAGTGGAAGTGCACTAGGGTGGATCCTCTTCAGCGGCATCCCACCATGAATTATGTATGAGATGAGGAATCGCTTCCTGTTGTATAACTGGGTTTTCGTACTTTTTGAGCTGTCTGTGGATGACTCCAAAACCGTCTTTGAAATTTAAAAAAAATTTTTTTTTGCCTTGCAAAAATATCTACTTAAATATGCATCATTTGGAATATTTTGTGTTGCAAGTTATGGAAGGCTCGACTCAAGTTGTTTTAAACAAGCAAGTTAATTGACTGGGTTTTATAACTAAAATCTTGGCAGCAGAGGAGCCGATGTGCCGGCACTGACAGCGCACCCGGCCATGCTGCCTTCCCGCTCTCCCCTCTGCTGATGGCCCAGTGGACGTGGGCCTGCCTCCCGCCTCTCCAGTTCAGCCCATGTCACAGGACAGCATGCCTCCATTCTCATAGCACGTGGCTCCACAAGAAGATCTCCCCCAGTATCTTCTTGGGAGGAAAGGAGACACCTCTCTTTCCCTGAAGACCTTAGCCAACATCTACTGTTGGTTCTGCTTTGGTTACTGGATATTCTCTGAACCAAAGGTGCAATGGGGGAATGGGCTCCATTGACTGGTGGGAGGCAGTCAGCCCCTTCCCGTGCCACCCAGTCTCTGGGTTGGCTCAGTCCTATCCCAACCCCATGGCACAGTGGTTTCCTCACTAATAGGTGACTGTGCTAGGAAGTAGGAAGGGGAGCTTCCTTGCAAATCCTATTTTTAAATTACCTTTGTGATTGGTGTGGTGGGTGCTATTGGAAAGATCCAAATGGATAGTCAACCAGTTTTAACACAGAGGATACTTTTCTTTGGCTTGGCTTCCTTCCTTCCTTCCTTCCTTCCTTCCTTCCTTCCTTATTTCCTTCCTTCCTTCCTTCTTTCCTTCCTTCCTTCTCTCTTCCCTCCCTCCCTCCCTTCCTTCCATTCTTTCTTTCTCTCATGTTACTGAGGTTTAAACCCTGGAGGCCTCTACCACTGAACTATGCTACCAGCCCTATTTATAATTTTTTATTTTGAGACAGGGTTTCTCTAAGTTGGCAAGCCCAGCCTTGAACTTGTGATCATCCTGCCTTGGCCCTGTGAGTAGCTGGGATTATAGGCATGTGCCACCATACCCAGTTTGGCATTATTTTGAAGTACATTGAATCCTTCTCAAATAGGTTTATTAAAGACTCTTTGATATTTTCTTCAACTTATTTTATGGTCTAATTATCACCTTAGTATTTTATTAATCAAGTCTGGAATTTGACTAGAATATATTTTAGTATAATGTGATGTGAGGATTCAGTAAGCCTTTTTTTTGTGGTACTTGGTTTGGAACCCAGGAGCATTGTACCTCTGAGCTACACCCCCAGTCCTATTTTATTCTTGATTTTGATTTTGAAACAGGGTCTCATTAAGTTCCTGAAGACCTCACTAAGTTGCTGAGGCTGGCTACAAACCTGCGATCCTCCTGTCTCAGCCTCCCAGTATTGGAATTACAAGCGTGTGCTACGATGCCTGGCTAACCTTTTTAAAACTTGCTGTAAGGTCTTATAACCCTTTATTAGAAAAGTTTTCCTTTGTGTCGTGCTGTATCTATCTCTTAATATGCATGTATGTATTCTTGAGTATTTGTTTTGCCTTATTTGTCTATTGACTATTCTCTGCCATAAAGAAAATTGTGTTTATTTTAACTACTAATCAATTTTTAAAAATTTAACTTACTTTTTTTAAATACAAATACAAGATGTTTACATGGTGAGTACTAAAACAAGTATATACAAAATAATATCTTCTTTCTGTGCCTCAAAACCCCCATCCCGGTAATACTTTATTATATTTCATTCCAGAAATGTTTGTTACATCCATTCACATGTATTGTAAAACTGCATAAAGGAAAATTTACCTCACGCATTTTGTAAACTGTTTATAGTTGTAAAATCTTTAGAGCTAACAATATCTGGAAACTATTTTCACATTAACAAGTAAAAGTCTACTTTATTCTTTCTAACATAGAGTCTATGCTTTTTATGGATGTGCCATAGATTATTTAACTGGCACTCTTTTTAATGGACATTTAAAAAATTTATTGCTTGTATGTAATACTGAACTGAAGATCTGCACTTTTAATATACTTCTGTTTATGTGTAAGTAAATTGGCAGGATTAATACCTACAGAAAGATAGTTGGGTCAAAGGATGTGCATATTTGTTCTGGTCAGCATTCTTACAGCTATAATCTAAAAGAATGACCATGTAATTTAAAGGAAAGAAGATTTATTTTCTTATAGTTTTGGGTCAGTTCATGTGAGACCGGGGACTGCAGATCTCAGGGCATGGCAGCGGGAGGTGGAGAGAGGGAGAGCACGTGGGCTGTGCTCCTCACATCATGGAGGCTGGAAGCAAGAGAGAGGGAGTATGGGGAGGAAGAACCCTATATAATCCCACCTCTCTAGCCACACAATGGATTTATCCACTGCTGGGATTAAAACCCTCATGACTCAACTATATCAACCCTGAATATTAATAAATGAGCTCTTTAGGGGACGTTTTATATCTAACTATAACAATATTATAAGTTTTGGAGAGCTGACTTGACCTCTGGGGGGTTGTACAGTTGTACCCCTCCAACAAGAAGATATGGTGGTGCACTGTCTCATAATTTCTCCACCACTACATGTCAGACAATGAAACTTTGCCAACATGAGGATGTAAAACAGTATCATACTTTTGACAATTTATGACTACTTATGTAATTACCACAGTGTTGTTTTTATGTGGTCAAATGCTTATATGCCATTTGTTTTCTACAAATTTCTCTTTGCATTGTTTGCTTTTTATTTTTTAAATGAGATGTTGGTCTTTTCCAACAAATTCGTAAGAACTCCTGACACATTTTAGGTATTATTCTTTGTCCTGCTTCCTGTGTTGAAGACAGCTATTTTCCCCTAATTTGTGCTTCCCTTTTTACTTTGTTTATGGTAGGTTTTGCTTCATGATTGTTTAGTTTTTTTTGTATTCACATTTTTCATTACCCTTCCTGTCTTTTGGGAGTTAATGTTTCCTTGAACTGCTCTCACTATATCACTCTCTTGATTATTGCTGCATGATAATATGCTTAAATATCTCCCCTATTGTTTATTTTTAAAGTTCTCTTCCTATGTCTTTGGTCTTTGGAATCAGAATGTTTAGCTTCCCTCCCAAGTCCAGTTAATATTTTTGGTGGGAATTTTCAAAAGCATGGTGGGGGTGAAGAGAGAGAGAGAGAGAGAGAGAGAGAGAGAGAGAGAGGAGAGAGGAGAGAGGAAGAGAGAGAGAGAGAGGAGAGAGAGAGGAGAGAGGAAAGAGGAGAGAGGAAGAGAGAGAGGAGAGAGAGAGGGGAGAGAGAGAGAGAGAGAGAGAGAGAGAGAGAGGGGGGAGAGGAGAGGAGAGAAAATAGAAGGGAGAAAAGAGAGAAGAGAGGGAAGAGATACAAGAGGGGAAATGCCAGCAAATTTTTGGAAGCCGGAAAGCAGATGTATAGTAATTGATCTTGCATGAGCAAGAAATGTTAATCCTAAACTAGAATTGGGAAAAGCTAAGAAACAATCACAGCTAAGCCACCAGAGGCTCAGGATTGAAGTGGAAACTCAAAGGCTACCCTGGGGAGAACTGGTGCTTATATATGTGGACACAATGTTCCCTTCTCCATCCTCCAATCAAATACCCCAGAAGAGTGCTAAATAGAGGTTTGTTGTATCAGGAAGACACAGGCACAATTAAGAATTGTGAATAAATCAGAAGGAGATAATGTATTTTAAAATAACCTCAGTAAACTGCCATCGCCTCCCGCCCTCTTTCTGTTTATAAATCCTTTCAACTAAGCCCTCCTCTAGCACTATCATAATGAATTGTTGGGAAGGATGTGGAGCCTGATGCTTGTAAGACTTAGAGACTCCTCTTTGGAGAATGAACACAAGATTATGAAATTTCAAAACCTGATGTCAGTGTGAGCCTCGGCCCTGCCGTCCTTCCTCCCTGTGCAGACATGACTGGGTCATTTGTTCCCATCTTCTTCTCCTCATCCTGTCCACCCCAGGTTCCCTTGGTGATGCCCACCATCCTCATTAAGTTAAGCCCTATCTGTTGTGGCTTCCAGCTAAATAAGGCAGGACTTATTGCCATCACTGGCTTTTATTATTTTCACTTTTATTCCCTATACCCTTGGTGGAGTGGAGGCAGAGGGGGGGTGGCGAATACAATTCTAGTTAGCAATTTCTCTACACTATTTAAGATGAAATCTGTAATAATCATTTATAATTTTTACTAACACTAGACATTGAAGGAAACTCTTATAAAATGATACCAACATCTCCAGAATAAACTATACGTAGGAAAAAATATATAAGATTATTCCAAAAGAAAACAAAAGGATCACAAAACTTTTAGGGTTGCAATCAATTCTGCTGAAAAATGTATTAGATAAGAATTACCTTTTAATAGCTAGTGTACTTTTCCCATAATATACTTTAATTTGCAAAAATAGTTAGGATGGCAGTATGAATATTACCTAGCTCTTTCTGACTTAATGAAGCTTGAAAACCTGTTACCAATGCCTTTAAATAGATTGATAAATTTCTGAGGTAAAATAGAATTTATGCATCATTCATTTGTTTAAAGAATTTATACACCTCTCATTTTAATGGAAAATTTCCCAGCAGAACCTACTGGGTATACATATTACACTATAGTCTTAAAGTTTATGTGCCCCTAAAATTCCTGTGTTGAAACTGAACCTCAGTGTGGTGGTGTTCAGAGGTGAGGGTTGGGATGAGATTGGGTCATGAGGACTCTGCCATCATGAATGGGATTAGCACCCTCATAGAAGAGCCAGAGGCAGATGAACTAAACACTTCTCAAAAGAAGAAATACAAATGTCCAACAAATATTTGAAAACATGCTCAACATCATTATCCGTCAGGGAGATGCAAATCAAAACTACACCGAGATTTCATCTAGCTCCAGTTAGAATGGCAATCGCCAAGAACACCAGCAATAATAAATGCTGGCGAGGATACGGGGGAAAGGAACACTTAGACACTGTTGGTGAGATAGTAAATTAATACAACCACTATGGAGATCAGTATGGAGGTTCCTCAAAAGACTTGGATTGGAACCACCATATGACTCAGTATACCAGTACTCAGTATTTATAAAAAAAAATTAAAGTCAGCATACGATATTGATATGTGCATACCCATGTTTATACCAGAGCAATTTACAATAGTCAAATTATGGAACCAGCCCAAATGCCCACGAACAGATGAACAGAGGTAAAGAAAATGTGAGACACACACACACACACACACACACACACACACACACACACATGCACTATGGAGTTTTATTCAGTCATAAAGAATGTAATTATGGCATTTGCAGAAAAATGGATGGAACTGGAGAACATTATGTTAAGCAAAATAAACAAGCCTCAGAAAGTCAAGGATCAGATATTTTCTCTAATATGTGGAAGCTAGAGAGAAAAAGGGAAAGAAGGGGAGGATCTCATGAAAATAAAAGAGAAACCAAATGAGTTGAGGAAGGGGACCCGGGGGAGGGAGGCAGGAGGGGAAAAGTGAGATACTGGGGATTGAAATGATCTAGACCTGTGCATATACAAATAGGTAGCAAGGAATCCCACCATTATGTATTATCATAGTGCCCTGATTTAGAAAATACCTTGAGGGAGTTTGATGACTGCATCCCCCATGATTAGCTCTTAATAGTTGAGCTTTAAAAGTGATCTGTTTAAATAATAACCATATATACGTTCTAAGTATTTTACACGCGAAGTTCATTTAGCCTCTTCAATAACCGTACCGTTAGTGGGTTCATTTTACAGAAGGGGAAAGAGAGGCTCAAAGAATGTGATTCTATATTTCAAGATCCATACAGCAGTGTACAATATACTCTCATCCACATTTTCTGATTCCATAGTTTATTCTTTCAGTTACTGCATTTTATTACAATCATTCTATTTGAACACACACACACACACACACACACACACACACACACACACAGAGTGGAGTTTTATTCAGTCATAAAGAATATAATTATGGCATTTGCAGAAAATGGATGGAACTGGAGAACATTAAAACAGTAATATTTGAACAGTAAAACTTCATACATTATGAGGAAACTGAGGGAAGTTCCATTTGAATCAGCAGAATAATTCAATAATAGAGTATCTAAAAAGAGAATGGAGTTGTGCCATGTGAAAACTGGCCGACAGCGCATCATTGGGTACTCATTTTTAGGGCACTGGTTTTATTGAAATGCTAGAATGAAATTAAATTAACAATGATGCATCTAGAATACACACATATATACATATTCTACTCCCCAATTTTAATTTTATTATTTATTATTGCACCTGAAATGAATTGGCTCTCTATATTAATGTTTCAGTTAGCTTAGTATTTGTTCATATATATATCTATGTTCCATATAGCTTCAACAAGGTGTCCTGTCTTGGCTAATTTGGATAATTTTATGCTGATTCTCTTTAACCAAATGGAGACTTGATTGTGGGACTATTACAAAAGTCCTAGGAAAGAATTTGGGACACAGATATAGAGCACCTAGTGCAAGGCCACATGCGGAGAAGTCTTTGAGAGATAATTACAATGGCTTTCACTAAATTAGCAAGATGTAGCCAGCATGCTGGGCACCACTCTTTTCTTTTGATTGTGGTAATATTTCAAACCAACCCACAGTAATATATGCAGGTGTAAAAAGTATCCATCTTGGTAAAGTACTCCAGATATCTGAGAATGTTTGCTTTCTCAAGCTAGAATTACAGCCGCTAATTGCGTAACAAAAGTATGCATGGCTACTGTCTGAGAATGCTGTTTCATACAAAGATTCCACTAAAAGCATAGGGTAACAGGCAAAATCATTTTTGATCAAGACATGAAGGGACCTTTTGCAAAAACACCACATATTTTTGGCCTTGCAAGGGCATAATGCCTTTGTAGATGGGAAATCACACTGACGAGGGACTTGAATAAGACTAAATTCTTAATAATATGGTTTTACTCTAAACAAAAAATATCTTCCTATATGAGACCTAATTTAAAGTGTGCATTTGTGGGTGGGGTCTTCCCATTGTCAGCTTTCATGAAATATGTGTATTTGGAAGAGCAAGATGAGTAGAAATTATGGAGTGAGAGAGACCCATAGTACACAAATAACCTGCAAATCCCTTGCGTCTAGTTAATAATGAAATGTCACTGTAATTTTGACACAACTATATTCTCATAGTGGATTCTCTACAAATGAATTTTGCGATCTATAAATTACAAGACAGCAGAATGTTCTGTTACATGAAGAGCAGATAACATGGAACATGTTGTCACATAAGGCCCCTGCCTCAGTGACTTTGTTTAAGCCTTTTCCCAACATCTATCACTTTTATGATCTCACCTGTGATTAACTTCACCCGTGATTACCATTAGACGTTTCCTTTTAAGAGACACTCTCCCGCCGGCCACCAGATGATTTTTCTTTAATAGAATTTGTGCCTTTCTTTAATTCAGGTTCCACCCCTCATGTACAGATGCATCTTACTTGTTTCCCACATGCCCCAGAGTTTACCTTTGTTCTTTCTCTACAGGATGATGCAGTTTTAGAGAAGGGACCATGTATCCTACTTTCACGTGCCACAAAGCTCCTAATTTGTTGACATTAGTCTGCAATAGGTATCCAACAAACAAACATCAAATAAGAGGCGCATGCAATGTTAGAAGCGAACAGATTAAGTCCTAAAGTGACATAACACTAAAAGTAGGAGGCAAGATGGATAGATGTTAATGGTCATACTTTTCCTGCAATATTAATAGGCCTTTAATCTTGTCATTATCAAGGGCTTTGTGCCCTTCTAAGGTGAATTAAGCCTTGTTCTCGATCACAGGATTTGACTAAAGCTTTAATTATTTATATAAAGCAGCCTATTATAACATAGCTCATTATTCATGTCAAGTGTATTAATGTATATTAAGCACCCATTTTCCACTGGAACTAGACAAGGTGCTCTGGGGGCACTAATTAAAAGCGAATGACAAAAAGTCTCAATATTTGGGATTGCTAATATATCTAGACATATGTTAGACCAAAAATTAAGCCCTGGAAATATTACAGGCACATATTACCAAAATCTGAAATGATATGGAGATCTTATATAGCCTACTGGAAGAGACAGATGCACGAACAGATCATTTTAATACTGTTTCTTCCTTAGTTGGTGACCTGTTCAGGTGACATGAAATAGCAGATGAACAGCAATCAGCCATTCTAGGGTTTGGGAACACATCTGTGGCCACATGGTCCACTCTGGGTCTTGGGAGAAGGTATGTGTAAGTAATGAAGGTTTGGGAGACTTGTAGGGAACAGGAGTCACATAAGCAAAATGGATACGGCATGGGTGAAGAGCCCTACCTTTTTGATATAGGAGGAGGGTAAAATGGTTGTAGATGAGGCTACCTACATTACAGATTTTCATTGAATTTAGGCTCTTCATTAGAAAGAAGATGAAATAGGCTTTGTGCTGGCAAAATTCCCCAATACTGGTTACTTAACCCAACGTAAGTTGATTTCTGTTTTTTAACCATCTTATTTTATTTTTATTATTAGCATCATTAACTCTACATACTAATGGGGTTCATTGTGATATATACATGCATGCTGCATACATTCCTGATCAGGTAAAGCCTGCTGTCTATCAAGGCAAATCACTAGGGTCATTACCATCTCTGAAAGGATGCCCCACCTAGGTTGCTTTGGTCCTGTTTTCACACCATTTCGCCCTGTGCCTTCTTGGTTGCCATAGTGATGGACATGGGAAACTGGAGAATCAGACAATGACTTCTTACCGCCTCACCCTGGATGTAACCCACATAATTTCCATCCACATTTCATGGCCCAGAACAAATCACAGGCCCCCTGCTAGTTGCCAGGGCTGGGAATGGTGACCATTCTAGGAACACTCTGTGTCCAGGAAAAAGGAGGACTTCATGTTGGTGAAAAATCCACAATGTTTATTACAATCAGCTTTGCATTTTTTCATAGATTTCTCTTACTATACAAAATCATCTAATTTTTTTATATTTAGTAATTTATGAAGAGAGTTAGTTGAAAACAACTGAACCCATACTTAATGAGAATTAATACATTTAATATTATATATGTTCTTCCACTTAACATAGAGTAATGAAAAATGGATCTTGATACCAAGTTCTGGAACTTCCCTAAGGAACTTGTGCCATGTGACTGAGGCGAGCCGTTAAATGGTGGTATGACTCAATAGGAAAGGCAAATTGCTCTCTAATCATAAATATTCCTTTATTTCTAATTATATCATCTGAAATATATTTCTTGGCATAAATAGTGCACTCTCCATCTTTCATAAAGTAAGAATCTCTAGTTGGGACTAAAGCTGTACCAAAAGCTTTGGCGTGGATGAAGTCCTAGTATGATTTGCTCCCTTGATGGGAGACTGAGCACCAGATGGGGTGTTTGTGTCCTGAAGAGGAGAAGGAGAGGCTGATCAAAGGGGAGAATCCCTGGGTGTATTAAGCTGCTCAGGCTGTATTAACGCAGTACTGCAGACTGGGTTGATTAAGCCACAGAGATTTATGGCCTCGCAGTTCTGGATGCTGGAAGTCCAAAGTCAGGTGAGGGCAGAGCTGTTTTTTTTTTTTTTTTTGAGTCTGTGAGGAAGGATCTACTACAGACTTTGCTCCTGGGCCTGCAGGATCATCTCCTCCCCACATCTCTTCACATCATCTCCCTCTGTATGTATCTGTCTATGTCCAGATTTCTCCTTTTTATCAATAATCAATCAATAATACTAGGTTACGGATAACTAGTTATGAACACTAGCATTATTCATCAATAATACTAGGTTGTGGCTCACCCTAATGACCTCGTCTTAACTTGAGCACCTCTGTAAAGAGCTTATTTCCAAGTCAGATCACATTCTGAAGTACTTGGGATTAGGGTTCAGACATATTTTCTGGGGCAGTGACACAATTCACCCCCAGTGAGTGTTGATGTAAAAACAAGCTATTCCTATAATAAAAGATTGAATATGTTTGATGAAAACTACTGAAACCACTGGATCGAACTAATTTTCTCAAAGGTTTGTTCTAAATTCAACAGAAAACCCAAAGTGATCTAGACAGATTATTTGGCACCCTATACCAGGCTGAGGAAGAGAAAACACTGAAGATCTTCAGAGTGTGAGGGCGTGTTTTTCAGGAGTCCAGGGTCTGGAGTCGGACCAGCTGATACTTGGAGAGTATAAGAATATATATTCATTATATGAGCTTGGGGAAAATAAATTCCAGAAGCCTGTTTCTGAATCCATGAATGGAGATAAAATTAAATCTATTCTAAAGGTCGCTGTGAGATTTAATTTTACTCCTCTTTGCCCAAACATTAAGAGTGCCTAGCACACAATATATGTTAGCTATTCATATTATTATTAATTATATTTTTCTTTCGAACTGTATGTCTGAAAAGCACCATGGTCTAGCCTGAAATATATTATAAACAAAGGAAAATCATTTTCACCAAAGAATAATTTCAGAACAGGTTTAATGAACCACGGAGAGTTATGGATTCAAACTCCTATTTCTCTAAAATTCCTTATTTCTTACTTGTGATGCAACTAAAACATTCAAAAATGCTGTATTTAGTTGTCTAACTCAAGTGATATGTGTTGATTCTCAGTGGTATTGCAGATAGAACACTGTAGGGGTTTGAGATGGGTTTTAAGTCAATTTACCTTGAATTCGAAAGGACATCTGTGTTACTTTTAACATAATGTCAGCCACAAATGAGGGTCTCAGTCCGTGTTCATTCCTCCTCATCCCTTCCATAAACATGTTTGGAAAAATGGACATTTATTAGCTAGCAAACTAAAATGACAGTCTTTGCGGACAAACCAAGCTGTATGTTTGATAATGTAGGTTTTATGGAAGTCTGTAGTAATTTAAAGCATTACGTGTCAGCCTGAAGTGATTGGTTGTCTTTTACAGAGAAATACACTAATTTTATTCTTAAAGCCCATCAAACAATAAGTCACATCAACACTTAATTTTAACTGGTAACACACTGAGTCACTATGGTTATGTTTTAACATCTTGGTTCTAGCCTTGGTTATAACTTCTGAAAGTCTAGGCACTTTGTTTTATATCTGTACCTTTTTGTGTGTGTGTGTGGTACTAGAGATTGAACCCAGGGGCATTCTACCTTTGAGCTACACCCCAAGCCCTATTTTATTTTTTATTTTAAAACAGGATCTCACTAAGTTGTGGAGGGCCTCGCTAAGTTGCTTAAGGCTGGCCTCGTACCTAGGATCCTCCTGTCTCTGCCTCCCAAGTACTAGAATTACAGGCATGCACCACCATGCCCGGCTTATATCTGTATCTTTGCCTTGATGCAGAGACACAAATAATTCTCCCAAGTTCTTTGCTGATAGTGACAGTAATATGTCCACAAGAGACTGTGTTGACTTATTTGTCATTTCAGGTAGCCTGTTTTCCTGTTCATCTTAGACCTAGTTTGGGATTATTTTAAATAGGGACTTGTTCTTGATATTAAGAACATATGTGAGCTTAGCTTTTGTTTGAGATACAAGAGCATGGGGCAGAGTTCAGCAGTATTTAATGGCATTATATGTTAAAAAGATGGTTAGGGAAAAAAGTAAGGAGGCAATTTTTAGCCTAATCATAAATGGCCCTTAGTCATAACCCTACCAACCACAGCGTGTTAACATCAGGTAGATGGAACAGAAAACTCAGACAGACCTCGACCTCATTAGAGAACAAGAGCAAGAGGAAATGATGTCAGGAGCAAGCTGTGGGATGCAGGATGAGAAGGCTCATGAAAATGCAGCTGGAGGGAACATTGAGAAAGGGCACCGGGCAGAGCGAGGTCCCTCAGCAGGGCGAAGCCAACAGAGCGAAGAGAGAGTCTTGATTCTAGCTGCCTCCCAAGTGTGTGGCTAATTCGGTGTGCTCCGGGTTTCATGAAATAGAAGTCAAAGTAAACTGAACAACATTCAGCTAGAGGTGATTAAGGGATTGATAGTAATATTAAGAAGGTTGAGATTTTGTGTTTTTCTAGGTGCAGGGCTATACCGTCTCATGTCTTTATCTTGGGGGATATAATAAACATGGGAGTTTTTAATTTTTGGAGAAGGTCAAATGGTGGATCACTTTTTCTTCCTGACACGTAAAAACTTGCATGCCTCTGCTCTCCTTCATGTTGTTCCTCCTGGCCGGCACGCTTTCTCCTCTAGGTCTAGCTCAAATGTCACATCACATCTGGATCATCTTTGACATTCCCAGAAAATGTGCGGCACCCGCTCTTCCTGTCCAGTGGGGTCCTTCTAACTCGGCATTGGAGTTAGTAATGCATGCGTGCTCCCGTGAAGCCCGGGGAAATCCGAATCACGTTTGTTTTTGCTGTGATTTCCCCGTGGCCAGCAAGGTGAACAATAAGCTCAGTGCTTAAGAAATATGTCAGAAAAGTCAGAGTGAGGAAGTCAAGCTCTTGACACACAAAGCTGCTTCACAAAAGGGAGATCCACAGAGGACTGGCTTCCGTTTACTGACCCCATTGTCTGCTGAGTAGACTGGGGAATCCTGAGGTTGTGGCTGACCCTTCAGCTCCACTTCCTACCAGGTCCCAGGGTGGGTGGCAGGAAATCTGAGTGGGCTCAGGAACTCTGGCTTGTGGTCGCAGCAGTGAAAGAGAGATTTGGGGTCATCTATTTGTCTCAGTCCAGTATGGTACTCTAATCAATAACCTGGGACCAGGTAATGTATAAAGAATAGGTTTCTTTGTCTCAGAGTTCTGGGGTTCATGAAGTCCAAGCACATGGTGCTGACATCTGATTGGCACCTGCCGATGACTTCTTGCTATGTCATAACATGGCGGGTGGCATCGCATGGTGAGACGGAGCAAGCGTGCCAGCTCAGGTCTGTCTACCTCTTCCCATAGAGCCACCAATATCATGGGGACCACTCTCATGACCTCGCTTAATCCTAATCACCTTCCAAAGGTTCCACCTCAAAATACCATTCAGTTATGAATTTGGGGGTTAAGCTTCTAATACATGAACTATAGAGGGACACTTTCAAATCATGGCAACTTAGTTATTCAGGGGAATGGACTTTGGTACAGAGAAACTCCACACTTCCTTTGAATCTGTTCCCTCCTCAGTTCCTTTTCTCAAACAACCCCATCTTGTTTCCCTGCTTCTGTCACAAGGATCCACTTAATGGTTATGATCTCAGTCCAAGGAAGTATATCATAAAACAGATGTTGGTTCAATTTTTAACAAAATACAAACCTCAAACTTAACACAGGACACTAAGTAAAACCAAAGCAAACATTTGTGACAGCAAATAAATTTTAAGCAATAATTCATAATATTTCAGAATGTAAGAAATTGGGACAGCACTATAATATTTACATAATATGACTTTCCTATGATTTTTAAGCAAGAGCAAAATGGCCTTATTTGTCCATGTCAACCACCTTTTACTTCTTTTACATTAAAATGTACACTTGTAGCTGGGCGTGGTGGCGCACGCTTGTAATCCCAGTACTTTTTTTCACGCTTGTAATCCCAGTACTTTGGGAGGCAGAGACTGGAGGATCCGGGTTCGCAGCCAGCCTCAGCTCTCTCTCTCTCTCTCTCTCTCTCTCTCTCTCTCTTTCTTTCTCTACTTAGTGAGGCCCTCCGCAACTTTGTGAGACCCAGTTTCAAAATAAAGTAAAAAAATAGGGCTGGGGGTGTAGCGTGGAGGTAGAACGCCCCTGGGTTCAATCCCCGGTACCGCAAAAAAAAAAATAAATAAATAAATAAAATGTACACTTATATGCTTGTGTGACCTCTCAGGTCTCAGATAAGATTCACTATAATCTAAGCTAGTCCCAGTTAGCTGTCCTTCCTCTCAGGAGCTTTCAGGGCTGCGGGGAAATTACTTTGTAATGTTCTAAGGTTTCACATAGAATACTGAAAATGTACACAAAAAAGGACGTAATCACTGGCCAGAACTTGGTGATAGTAAGGCTACTATCAATTCTTGGTGATAGTAAGGCTACTGATTCTATTACATAAGCCACCAGGGATTTACTTATTTGGGTCCTATATTAATAAACATTCCAATATTATTGATTTTCCAGACACAGAAGACTACTCATTCCATGATTCTATTATATGCCATACTAGACAAGGTAAGAATATCATGACAGAAAGCAGAGAGTGATGGGGAGTGAGGGAGGAGGGTGATGGAAATATTCGATATCCTAACTGCGTGCTGGTTAAAATGACAATGCAGGTTTGGAAATGTCATCGAATTGTACACTTAAAATTGGTGATTTTAATTATAGGCCATTTATATCTCAATAGCATTGAAAAAATTCATTGGCCAAGTTGTGTGCATTATAGGCTACTAAGTCGTTCTTGAACTTTTATATTTCAGAGTTGTATTCTCAAGCAATATAAAAATGCCATGATGGTTTATAGATTAAGTAATTGAAGATGGGTGGGCCTAGGGGACATCAAGGAAGTGGGAGTTAATACATGACAACTTATATTCTGGGATAAAAATTATTAGTGTTACCTTCTGAGTGTTGCTGACTTCCAAACTTCCAAAGCCTTCTTATTGCATTGACTGGTTAACTTTTGATTAAACATTGTGTGTGTGTGTGTGTGTGTGTGTGTGTGTGTGCATGTGTACATTGTAGTCTGGTGGAAATAATATCAAACTCAGAACGCCAATTACATCACTTAAGAGTTGAATGACCTTGGACAAATCACTTAATATTTCTCCACCTCTCCTGAAAATGGGTATAATAGAATTTTTAAAAATCCCTTAATGCCCAATATTTGAGAGAGGTTCAAATGATATTGCTACACTTATTATCAAAAGGAGGAATGAAACACAGCAAATCCTGTGAGAGTTTATGATGAGAGTGTATGGCCTTAGAATGGAGTCAGCCATTGAAGTTTTCCATGTGTATTTTCTCCCAGCGCTCATTAGAACCAACACAGAGTTACAGGGGTGCAGCAGCATTGATATTGTCTTATTGTTCTCACACCCAGAGACTCATTTTAATAATTCGTGTTATGACTTCAGGTGATAATCTTTACAGAGCTATACCTCTATCACTTGTCATTTTCAAACAAACAATTAGCATTATAGAGGGTTATTGAAGAATGTGCCAGTTTTGAACTCATTAACAGAATTGCCAACAGAAAAAATCTTCACATCTCCGAGGTTAATGCTTCATTTTGTAGAATAAGTACAAACATAAGAATAAATATAAATATGAAACATGTATGTTTCTCTATCTCAACCTAATATGATTTTGATGTTTGCCCTCTCCTCCTCCTATTGTAAAATGCCCATGTTTCAAATAACTTACTGAAATTTCTATTTCTCATCCTTGACCTGCTTTTTCAGACTAGAATTCCCTCCTACACAAGGACTAAAGCTTAAAGGATGCATGATGCTCAAGGGAAGTAGGCTTGATACGGTAAAGACGTCGATTCCCCCAAATTAATCTAGAAATTCAAATCACAGCAATATAAAGCTAAACTGAGTCGGGGCAGTTTAGCTTTGTATTGATGTACATGGACTTGAAAGACCACAGTGGTGAAGATAATTTTGAAGAAGGAAGAGGGTGGGAGATTTGGTGTATGAGACTGGAAGACACATTTAAGAGTGACAGTCCTAGAGGCCTGACAGGGCTATCAGGTAAATGGACAATTGAAAACAAAGCAGAAGAGACCAAGATCAGGGCAATTTGAGAAAATTCGGACAGCAGAGCTGCCCTATGGATGTGGGAGCAAGATTATTCAGTAATTAGTAGTGGTGAATCAAGTGTTATCCATATGCAGATACATAAACTTGAATCTTTACCTTATGCCAGCTCTAAAAGCAGTTGGATTAAGGTACTAAATATGACAAAGTAGTGTCTTGAAGACCACAAAGTAGTAAAGGGCTTCTAAAGACAGATGGGAGAAAGGAAATCATAGTAAGTTAAAAAATTAAAATATCTCGTTGCTGTTTATGTCAATTAAAAATAAGTTAAAAATTTAAAAGCACATCGTTCTTAAGAGACATCATAGAATTGAAGAAAAAGGGCACGGAGTAGGAAAAGATGTTTAATATACACAAGGAACCAATAAGAGATCACTGGGCAATAGAACACAAATAACATCGACTAATTAAAAAGAGCACATACTACTCAATTAAAAAATGGGTAAGGAAATGAACAGGCCTTCTACGAAGGAAAAAGTGACAATTAAACATATCAAAATGGAATCTTACTAGATTGAAAGTTTAAATGTCAATGTGTCGCATTCCTCAGATAGTCAGGTATTGAAGTCTAAGCCTGTCTAGTAGTGTTGAGGATGTGGAGCGGTGGGGACTCATGGGCTGCTGATAGGGGAGCCAACTGGGAATGCCTGCCGCTGCTGACCATGAGCGTCCTCTCCTGGGGGACTCCCTGAGAAGCGGCCAGTCATGGATCTTAAAGTTCATGATAGCGTTGTTCAAAATAACACAGAACTGATTTTAAAAGTCGTAGATATCTCTGAGTTGAGAGTTCTAATCTCAGTCTCCCTATTAATATATTGAACAAAAAGTATTTGACCTTTAGCATGTGTTAAATAAGACTACATTTTGCACACGACGAATTATTCTCTCTTTTTGTTTGTGTGGCCCTACTCCTGGAGGAAAGGTCTTTGGGTTTAGACAGAATGCAAACTTTCTCCAACTTCAAGTTATTGGTACTAGCTCCAGCTTCAGGTATTCTAGATTTAATCCCTTATCTACATTTAAATTGTGCTAGATTGATTCATGGCTTTCTCTTTTCTGTCTAAATGAGGCCCTCTGTTGATATGCGGAGTTGGAGCTTGTCTTCAATTCTGCCTATTGATCTCCATTTACTGTGTGCTAAGGGGTCTTCTTTCATATTAGAGTTCATGCTGAGAAGATAACATGGCATTCTAGATATGAATTGAGGAGTCCCAATGTTGAGAATACTGATCACATATTTTATTCCAGATAACACATTTCTATTAATTTACTCTTATTAATGAGGATTAAGGTTGTAGAGCCTGTACTAGTTGTGTTGCCTTGATGACCCTATATTCCATTTTTCTCTTACCTAATAACCTCACTCTGCTACAGGACCTTGCTAAAATAGTCAATAATACATTGGAGCCACCACTTCCATCTGTGAGAGGTGAATGAGGGTTACCATTTAAGCGTGGCCACTCCTGTCTTTAGTGGGAATTCTCCTCCCCCTCCCCGTCCTCCACTTCCTTTTAATCTGTAAGCACCTAGCAGCCACCTATCCTCACTATCTCCCTCTCTATTTCCCAGCCCAATCTCCCTGGACTCTGATTTGTGCTCTTGTAGCTTGTTGGAAATGGAATGCCTACAAACTCATTTTGCTGTGGCTATAAAAGCATGACTATCCATTGCTAACTTCTTGCTCCTTGTGGTCTGGAGTTTGACCTGAATGGCAGACCCTGACAGGATCTGAGTTCCTACCCTGAGAGTCCGTGCAAACGAGGAAACTCTTGCCCACCTGCCTAGTGCATCTCATTAACTCAGGAAGCCTCTTTGGATAGTGACACCGTCCCAGATGTATCTTCGGTGAACTGCTGGACATTGTGATTTTTCTCCCCCATTTTTTCCCCCTGAATAATCTTGCTTACTCATGGAGGAATAAAGCCCTGGCAATAGTTTAGTGCCCCAGAATGAATCTCCTCAGTCCTGAATTCCCATCTTGGTTCTGCTCTTGGTTATTCTTCCATTCCACACCCATTGATATCTTCACTCGTTAGGGAACAGCCTGTACAATTACATAAGCTTCTCCACTAGAGGATGTATTTTTCCTTAGTAAGGTCATATGTTAGAACATCTTTGCAATTTTATTATGAGAGCCTCCCAATATCCCCGTGTCATTTTCCCTTTTAAAGTCTCCTGCTCTCGGGACATACCTACATTTGCTCTTTGAAACTTAGAAAGACCCTGAACTTTTCAATTCATTTGATCCAACCCAAATCACTGCTGATACAGAAATGAACAATACACTGTTCCTTTGAAGGCTCATGACCCAGTTAGGTTAGACAGACAATGGTAGACAATGTCTTACAATACAAATTGGTAAGGGCTCAAGTAGACGGTCTTAGCAACTATTTGAGGGCACAGAAGAAAGAACAGCACAGTCTGCAGTGGTTTTGAAAAGTGAGTAGGAATTTTCACTGGAGTTCAGAAAAAGGATGGAGCATCTGTGACAAGTGGCTGCAGCAGAGGCCAAGGTGTCGCTGTGTGAAGAGTGCGTGCCTCCAGAGGCAGGGAAGCTGTTGTTAGGGCTGAGTGGTGGGGGATGTAAGGGGTGTGACTAGAAAGGACAGCAGGAGTAACATGAGGAGAGGGAGTATACATTTTCCTGCTAGAATATTAATCTCATTGGGTAGGGAGAAGGAGCCACCTAAAATTCTTCAATAAGGAAATACTAAAATCCAGGTCCTTGAAAAATAACCCTTAACTATTCTGATTAGTATGGGTAACTCTACTATTTCATGTATAGGATTGATGGACTGAAACAGCACTTTTAGGAAAGAAGCTCGTTCGCTGAAGTGTTGCCGGGCCTCACTCATTTATGTTGGGAATTGGTCGAGGTGGTTAATGAACTGGAGGCATTGATGATCACCGCCTTCCACACAGCATTTCACGCATCCATGGTCACATTTCAAGTGTAGTTCCAAGAAGCATTTCCATGATCAGAACTGGAATTTCATTTTACAACATATCTTGGGGCCATGGGAGAGATCAGGTTGAATATTCTCTCAGCTTTGGAAGAGACTCCTAGACTATCTCATTACATTTTTCTGTGTCCTACATACCCTAAACAAAAACATGCCTGTAAGAGTTGAACACAAAGCTCTCTGGTTTACCATTGTATCACTAAGAGCTTTCCCTTGCCCTGGAAACTAGTAGACATCCAATGATATTTAGTAAAAAATTAGAAAAAAAAGAAAAAAAACCAGTCTCGTTGACCCATGCTATATTTTTGGGGGTGAGCTGGCAAGAAGGCACATATGCAATTGTCAAGTGACGTAAGATGCTGGCAGGTTCATGTCATGATAGGGTGTGGTAGAATCAAAATCACCCCCAAACTATCTTGAGATATTCAGCCCATCTGTCTTGATGTACTATCAGAGACAAGAGGGACCAGCATATCAGGTAGAGAACTTGACCAAGTTCATAAACTAATTTAAGACTTAAAGATTCAAAGGAAGAAATTTTTAGTTAGAAGTGACTTTCTACTAATAGTAATTTTCATTTCCTCCCTTCTTGGTCATTGTTTCCTTGCGTATGGACGTGTATTCTCTAGATGTTCCTAGAGTTATGGAATGCATGAGCTGCTACAATGGTTGAGGCCATAAAAGGAAAGAATAATGCGTCTATAAATGAAATGCAGGACAGGGCAGAAGGATAGGAAGTATTTTCCTGTCACCGGGTGTCTCCTTGTTTTCTGAGACGTATCCAACCTCAAGACAGTTAATGTTCCATCTCCTTTCCTTCTGCTCATGTACTCAACTAGGATCTGTTATGACCTATGCTTAGGTATGAATGAAGTTAGTGCTTTTGCTTATGTGTTTTACCTATTCCAATTTGGATCTCCCACAAGACCCATCCCCTTAGCTCATCAAAATTGTTTTACAATATTCAGCATTGACTGTTTCTTTACAGGGCCCTCGAATGTATGGGGAATGGCAGAGCTTGGCTTTCAGTCACTTTCCATGAGGGGCTGTGGCACAGTGTCAATTCAAGTACCATCTCTCCCCCTTTCTGTAGGAAAGGTCTGACAGGACTACATTTCATCCACAGATTAGGAACTCGGGCAAATGTAGATCTACAGAGGTACTGAAGAATAAGTGGCCTTGTCTTATGTTTTAATTAGAAGAAACAAAAATTGAGTTATAGGAAAACACCTCAAATCACGTTTTCAGTTGCTATCAAAATCCAGACAAGAGCACCACTGTCCTAGTTTTTAATACAATGCTCTTTCTGCAATAGTTTGTCATGGCTAGTGTTATACAGGACAAACAACCTGAAGAACCCAGCTTCCAGCCAGGCATGGTGGCACATGCCTGTAATTCCAGTACTTGGGAGGCTGAGACAGGAGGATTGCAGGTTCGAGGACAGCCTCAGCAACTTAGCAAGACCTCAGCAATATAGGGAGACCCTGCCTCAAAATAAAAAATAAAAAAACTGAGATACAGCTCAGAGGTAAGAATGCCCCTGGGTTTGATCCCCAGTATCCCCCCTCATAAAAAAGAACATAGCTCTCTGAGGCAGATACCATCAAGGGGTTGTAATTAATCATAACTTTAAACATTAATAATCCCAACTGCCATTTATTAGGTACTTTTCATATGTAGAGTCCTTTATGTTCATATCTGGCCTAATCTTCATGGTAAACTCATATGGCAGATATTATTTTTTGTAGCTTATGCATAAAGACCATGGAAAGTTAATACTATTTCCCCTGGCCATGCTACCACTAATCACAGAACGAACACCCTCGCCCAGATTTTATTGAGTAAGAAATCTCACGACCTTAACAACTAAGCTATAATCCCTGAGTCAAGCTCAGCTTTGAAATAAATAGAAAGGATTAGTCGACACACCGAGTTCTTTCCAACCTCAATAATCAATGGCTTGATTCCAAGTTTGTGTCTCCAAAAGCAATCATTAACTAACTCTGAATTTAAAGTACCGATAATCCTGTGTTCTTAGAGGGGTTACTTTCTTTTTTCTCTCCACAAACTACAGTGACTGGGTCTTCAAGCTTTGCAGGTAATTTTAGAAATCTCTGGGGTATCAAATGGAACTTTTTCGTTGTCTTCTGGAGAACAGAGGCACACCATAATGGCCACAGCCTGCTAGTTGAGCCCCATCGTTTTGTCCATTAACTTTTTCACCTGTTTTTAATTGAAAGGACAGTACGCCTACAATATTCCTCTTATATTGTGCAAGCATCATGCCGACAAACATTGATCTTTTCCAAAATACTGCAAATGTATAACTTAAAAAAATCTGCCTTATTATTTTAGAGGGACAGCTAGCTCTCTTGGCAGGCGAGCAGGTTACCCAGGTCACTTCCCACCCTCTTGTATCTGGGCCTTCTTCTTGTTCTTTTCTCTTTGAACATGTTGTGCTCATTAGCATTGCCACTGCACACGGAGAAGGGCAGCGTGGAGAGGGTATTTTCTACTTCCTGTTTTAAAGAGGCCAAGTGGACAAGTAGCTAAGTAAAACAAGGATACGAGCAAATGTCTGATGTTTCTATGCATTTATACTGTTTTTCATCTGTATCCATTTTGGAAATTGCTAGCTGAACATTTAGCTTCATCTTCTGCCAGTTAGAGATTCTATTAGAAAGTCAGAATGTAGCATTAGATAACAGGATTATTTAAAACCTCAATAAATTAGCTTCTTCCACTGGTTAAATTTCTCAATGGAAGAAAAGCATGCTGAGTATTTATTTACTAAAAATATTAATATTTTGATTGACTTTTATGCTCAGAACCCAGTATTTCTCAAACTGTGGTCTAAAATCCCTTCCAGCCCTAGGACACATTCTTGGAAACTGTTGGGTTTTATGTTTTTACATTAAAGTTTTGACTTTATCTTCAAACATTTAGTACAAGTATATTCTGAATTGTTCACAGTATAGTCTATCACTGAATCCTAGCTCTATTTCTGCTCCAGTAACTGCCTTCGTATTTAGCTTCTCTCCAGGTAAAGATCAGATGTAAATATTTCTAGCACACTGTAGGAATGAGGGTTTCTCAATAATTCAAGAAGGGCTGTGAAAGAAATGAGTCATGACCTTCTCAAAATGACCTCTGTCATAGCAGACATTACCATGTTCACACTGAGAGCAGATGTGTCTCCTGGTTCCTTTGCTTGTATGTATCTGTTTGCAGTAGTTCATTGTCAGCGAAGACTTTTTTTTTTTTTTGCAGAACTGGGGATTGAACCCAGGGGCATTCTACCTCTGAGCTACATCCCCAATCCTATTTTTTATTGTTTTATTTTGAAACTGGGTCTCACTAGGTTGCAAAGGGCCTCACTTAGTAGCTGAGGCTGGCCGTGAACCCGGATCCTCCGATCTCAGCCTCCCAAGTACTGGGATTACAAGCGTGCGCCACCACGCCTGGCTCATCAGCGAAGACATTTTGTGCTCCCATCAAAGACCGTGATTGCAATATACATTCATGAGATGCAAAATTCAGTAATGCAAACTTTATATTCAAGTAGACAAGACAATAATAACATCATTAATAAGGGATTCCTAATTAAAATCAGCATTAGACCACTTCTTATGGCTGAGTTTCATTAAAGAGAGAAGTCTGATTAGCTCAAGTAGTCAAGTCTTAAAGTTAATATTTTATAAAATATATGGCTGTATTATAAGCATTGCCCATATTCATCTATTTAAGTCAACATGGGAGAAAATCTTAAAATAGAAATAGGTGATGGGCTAAGTCTTATTACTAAATACGTATTATTTTATTATACTAGCCATCAGTTTTAATTTAATTTCAACAGAACAATCTAGATGAATATTAGTGATTTGATATAAATTACTTTTCTAGTTGTGTTTTCATTTATTTTATGTTTCTTTTGATTATAGGTGCACTGGACTGTTAAGATTAAGGAATTTATACCAGGTTAGGCAGATTTAAGTGACCGTGTGATCAAAATGTCAGGGAATTTGCATTCCCTATAAAAGGAGACAGTGTACATCATAAAAACTGGAGAACTTTAAAAACTTGCATGCTTTATAAATGATAACACTTGGTAGAATTTTTTTTCAATATATCGGGATCACAGAAATAGAAGTGACATAATGTATCATCTAGTCTAATCCCCTTGTTTAGGAAAAATGTAGACTCACGTAGTTAAAACCATTGTTCAAGATCATATAGCAGGTTTAGTGATTCAAGCGACAAATATTTCTGTGCATATACTCGTGGTTGCTAAGAATACAATGCACGCACACAGTTAGCAGCAGAATCCTACTAAAAACTCCACCACTTCCACTTGTGGTCAAGTCCAATCTGTTTCTAATTCACTGTGATGCCTTGTTGAGCCCGCACATCAACCAAGATGGAGCTCAATGACCTATGCAGGAACCAAATGAATCACAGCGGCCTCTTTATTCTGAGTTCCATGCCATTAACACCGCCAGTCACTTTGAAATTATTTGAGGAGGCTGATATTTTAGTCTTACTGAGAAAGGAGAGTGAGACAAGTTTCAGAAACTTACACTGACCTCAGACTAGCCACTCAAAAGGAACCGTAGCTCTTTCTTAACCCAAAAGCACGTTTTGGTGGGGAGGTCACCTCTTCATTTTCTTCCTTCTGCTTTTTCAACTGTGATGATAAGCAACAGAAATTAATGTGGAGATTTTGCAAATTATTGAAGATATCCATGTTGTTTGTATGCTCAGTTTGGAAAAAAAATTGCAAGATGAACTTGGTGTGTCAGAGGTCTTTGGGTGCAAATATCAAACTGTACTCACCTTCAGTTCCTTCTAAGCTCTATTCTGACAGACAATCAAGCCTTCAGGCAGGCAAGAATCAAAGCAGTCAGGGTTGAGCAGCAGGGCTCCTGAGCATCCATCTAGTTCATACGTTCACAACAGTGAATGCGCCCTGACCACGCGGCAAAACCATATGGAGAACTAAAATAGCACCAATGCCAAAAATAAGGAAGAAACTTAGGGCATTAAATGAAGTACCCTATGGAAGAGATTGACAGATAACAATACAAAGAAGGTACTTCCAAGTCTAAGTCTGGCACCTAATATCTAGAATATGCAAAGAAGACCTAGACATTAGCAATCAATCAAAGCAACCCCAATGTAAAAATGAGAAAAGGATATAAAGGGGGCATCTCTACGAGAAAACAAACAAACAAACAAACAAACAAACAAAACCAGCAAATATGAAGAGATACTTGGGATCATTGATAAACATGCAAATGAATAAAACCAAAAATATCCCTTTAGAAATCTTGGAAGGGCAATATTAAAAAATGGCATGCTACCAAGGATTAGCGAGGATGTGAACATATATAAAACCTTGTACTTTGCTACTGGGAGTGTGGACTGCTGAGGCCATTTGGAAATGCAATCTGCAATCTGTCACTATTAAGCCAAGTTCTTCACAAAGCACGGATGTTCCATTCTTAGCTCTATACCCCAAAGACACTGTCACGTACGTCTCTAAGGGGAAGTGTTTAAGAATATTCATTGCAGCATCGTGTTACAACGAGTTGATTTCAAATTGGCTGTCCAACCACATGAAAAAGGACAGTTAAGCCAGGCGTGGTGCGCACACTTGTAATCCCAGTACTTTGGGAGGTGGAGACCGGAGGATCCGGGTTCGCAGCCAGCCTTAGCGCTCTCTCTCTCTCTCTCTCTCTCTCTCTCTCTCTCTTGTCCCTCACTCTCTCTCTCTCCCTGTCTCTCTCTCTCTCTCTCTCTCTCTACTTAGTGAGGCCCTTCGCAACTTCGTGAGACCCGGTTTCAAAATAAAGTATAAAAAATAGGGCTGGGGGTACCGCAAAAAAAAAAAGGACAGTTAGATTTGGAGATAGACACCAAGAAGTATCATACAGCAATTAGAAGCAGTTAGAGACAATGGATTGAATGTGTATGTAGCAATGTGGCTGGGTCTTAAAAGCATTTGCTTAGTGAAGAAAGAAATGTAATGAAATATTTAGCATTGATACCATTATGAGAATTTAAAATGTATACACAGAATAAAAAATGCATGTTTTAAAAGAATATATTAAACAGAACAGTTTCTATGGAATAGGTGAAATAAGTTGAGTGAAATATTAAATAAAAACAAACAAAAACCTAATGATTGTGCTTCTAACTCAATTATATCAAAATTTCAGTACCTCACTGGGTACTTTTCTTATCTTTTATCTCCTCCCCCTTTCTTCCCTTCTCCCCTACCAACTCCTCCTCCTCCTCCTCCTCCTCCTCCTCCTCCTCCTCCTCATCCTCCTCTTCCTCCTCCTCCTCTTCTTCCTCCTAGACATAGCAAACACCATGTTGAAAGAACCAGATATAACACATGTCTTTACATAGCTATAGTTCAGGGGAAAAAATATCTATGAAAAATAAACAAAGAAGATACTAAATCAGAATTTGAGTGGACTTAGAAGTGTTTTGTCCTCTTACTTGTGGTGTGTGTGTGTGTGTGTGTGTGTGTGTGTTGTGTGTGTGTTTGGCTGAAGAAAGAAATATGGAGTGGGAAATGGAAAAAAAAGAAATCATGCATTTATTTTATAAAGAGCTTAGAAATTTGAAGGAAATGGTATTTGAGTGGATTTATGTGAGCTTTTCACATGAATATCTTTCAACCGCTGACAATTATTCTGCTCTTGCTTGTGCTGGCTGCTCGGGGGCTCTCTCTTTCCCTTTCCAGCATTTCTCACTCTCATCTAGAGCACAATTTACCAACGGAGTCTACTCACTATGTACTTTATGAGCTTTTATCTTTTCAGTTTCTCATATGAAAATATTTCCCAATCTTTTCTAAATGGGTGAGTACTTTGTGTTTAAGCACAGGGATTTTGGGTAACATACAGCTTTCTGATTATAATATATTCTTTAGAACACATTACACTCCACACACGGGAAAACTGATTGCTTGGTTGATTTTTTGCACTTGATTTCTCCCAAGTTGTCCTCAAATCTGTGCTCCATTTTTCCTTGCAATGACACACCCCGGTGCCTCCAGCCAGCCCTCTATGAAAACCGTTCCCACTCCTAAATCCTGAGCCCTGAGCCGTTTTCTGAGCACGAGTCTCATTTGTCCTGGAAGCTTGCCAACGTTCCCAGCAGGCCATTGCACAGTCCTGACCTTGCTGCTAGGCTGTTGCATTCTTCGAGCCACTCAGGCGTGAGAGCATTTTGAGACTCCTTGTGCTTCACTTCTATGTCCACTCAGTCAGCAGACACTTCTGGTGCTTTCTTTGCAGCCCTTCTTCCTGACCTGTAAGCTGAATCAGGAAGACTTCATAGCATTAACCTAAGCGGGGCTTGGTAGTGAAGGTGATAGATGGACTTGGCTGTGATCGTGTGCACATGAAGATGTTCTGCACGTTTGTACTGGTTATGATTTTTGTGGCCAAGACTGGAAATTTAACTAGCTTTGAGTTGATCTACTGGGAAATCTTTTTGAAGTTCCAAATCCGTAAATGTGTTTGGGGATACTTTGCTACAAATTAGCTCTTTCTTGGAACACATTTTTAGAAACCATTTGAACTTTCTTTTAGCAGGCAGAAATCTCTTTTCTTAGATTGGTCCCAATTAACCACCATTATTACAAGCAGAGGTGCACTCCCTAAATATCTTCTGCCACCAGCTATGAACATGGAACGCCGCTGGTACCCATGTCCAGGCAATGACCCATGGGGGCCTCGTTACTTTGGCAAAAGTTCTCTGTTCATGTAATACATTTTCAGAGACAAGAGACAGAAACCTGCATCATTCCTCTCATCTTTCAGCCCAGAAAGTCATATCCTTTAGCAGTGCAGCTACTGCCTGAACCGGTGAGCCTGAGGGTGCCCTTCTGTCTCCTCCCTTAGCAGCTTGGCAACGAAGTGTTATAAAATCTCCATCATATGCCTCCTGTTCCTGCCTTCCTTCTCCCCAGTGATCAGCAACAGCAAGAAGCAGCTCTTCCACTGGGGCTGGAAGGATGGGGGGAAATGTGGCGTCAGCATGGTAGAGCTGGAACCATAGAAGAGGTGCTGCCAGGGACGGGGCCTGATGCAGACGTGGGAGGGAGGAGGACCATGTTTCTCCTCCTTGCTACTTGTCTCCTTTCACCTCTTCTCTTTCCTGGAACCTAGTGAGAAGCAGCTGCAGAAGGAGCCTGGGAAATGTAGTTTGCAGCACACACAGACCCTGGGGAAGGGCAGGGTATGGTCTTAAGAGTCAGCAGGCCCAGAGCAACCCAGACAGAATACTCTCTGCATCTTGCAATTCCAAGAGTGTTTTTATTTTGTACCAGTATCTGAATTCTGTCTCTTGTTACAGAATCCTCAGTTCCAGTGCTGTTCTCTCCAAACTTTGTAATACTGTTTGCTGTCCTCAGGATTTTCCACAAAGAATTGTATTTCCTTTTTATTCTCTTATTTTTCCCATCAAAGAGTGTGAACTATCTTTTCCTTATTCTTGGAATCAGGAATTATACCAGGTAAATTCTAAAGTTATCCTGGGACTTTGGGGATGCCTTCCAAATGACAGATTCAAGGTAGGTTTTCACCTTTGGCTAATTTTCTAGGTTATTAGAGTTTTTTTTTCTCCTAGGATTCTCATTTCTCATGACTGATCTCTTCAATATCTTTCTTCCAGCTCATATTCATCATTTTCCTCACAAATTCCATTACTGTGTTTTTGCTTTAGGGACCTCTTTCTACCTGTGTTTCCAAATGAGAATTTTCTGTGAGATTATGATTTCTTTATAGATTCAGATACAATGCTTAGGTCAGAGCAGATGCTTAGTCAATGTTTGTTGAATAAAAGAATATATAAATTATCATGATTATTTTCAGTTTACTGATTTTAAAATATATGGACAACATGTAGATATGTATGGAGAGGTGGATATAAACTTGGATGCTTGTTCAAATATAAAAATCAAGCTACAAATGTAAACATTTGGATTTCAAGGGCAACTACGGAATACACAAACTAAATGGGGATTTTCTGTTTATTTATTTATTTATTGGTGCATTATAATCATACATTGTGATGAAGTTCAGGGTGATAGAGGCATACATGCACACAGCACTCATTGAGCCCTACCCAGTTCCCACCCCATCCCCTCTACCTCCATACCTCCCCCCATGCATGACACTGTGACTGACATTGATAAATTTGTATATGTGCATCATGTCCATTGAAGTGTTTCCCTCTTCAAGTCTTCCTCCCCCCTCTACCTCCCTTGGTTAAGTCCCCTCCCTCACTCCACTAAGGTCTCTCCTCCTTTGTCTGGAGTCCCTCCTGTGTCCCAATTCTCCCTAGCTTCCACATTAGAGGAAAAACATCCGACCTTTCACTTTTTGTGACTGACTAATCTCACTTAGCATAATACTCTCCAGTTCCATCCATTTCCCTGCAAATGACATAATTTTGTTCTTTATGGCTGAGTAGAATTCCATTGTGTGTATATCCCATAATTTTGTAATCCATTCATCTGTTGATGGCACCTAAGCTGGTTTCATAGTTCGGCAATTATGAATTGTGCAGCTATAAACATAGATATGCATGCATTGCTATGGTAATCTGGTTTCAATTCTTTTGGGTAGATACCCAGGAGTGGTATAGGGTATAGGGTCATATGGTAACTTCATTCCCATTCTTCTGAGGACCCTCCACACTGTTTTTCTGCACAAAGGAAGCCAGAGAATAATGTATAAGGTAAAGACAGGTTTTTCAATGTACTTTAATCTCTTTCCCTTTTTATAGAAATCAGGAAGCAATGGTATCCAAAAATGTCTTAAATATTGTACTTATAGAAATACATATGTTCATGCAGTACAAAACCTTTTCAGTTATCTTCTCTATTAAGCAATGTTTTCTCAACTGAGAGTGAGTATAATACTTCTAAGGAATGATCTTAAAAATTATATACATGAAGCTAGAATTTTAAGAGAGGATCTACATAATATTTTTACCATGTTAATATTGAAGTAATTTTCATAAAGCAGTTAGCAACTTAACATAAATAAGGAAAATGCAAGTGATTACCTAAATATTTGCCATGATTGGGATGAGTGTTGCCCAAAGATCCATGTGTTGAAGACTTGGTCCTCAGGGGGGCACTATTGAGAGGCAGTGGAACCTTCAGGAGGCCTGGCCTATGTGGAGGCCCCAGAGTCATCAGGAGTGTGCCTTCAAAGGGGAGTGAGACCCGAGCATCTTTCTTTTTATCTTTTACTTCCTGGTTATGGAGTGAGCAGTTTGCTCTACCAAGTTCTCCTCGCCATTTCTTTCTGGCATGCCTACCAGAGAGCTAAAGCAAAGGGTCCACCTGATCTTGAATTGGAGCTTCCAAAACTATGAGCCAGTATAAGCCTTTTCTGATTTTAAGTCAATTATTTCAGGTACTTTGTAATAGTGACAGAAACCTGGCTAACACAATATTGCAGATACATTATCTGATTTATAAATGTTTATGTGTATGAATACTTAAATCTTTGGTCTGTTAACTTTGAGTTAGAAATGAAAGATATCAAAAGAAACTCGTGTGTGTGTGTGTCTCTTCCTTCTAAATTTTCTCTCTCTTTTTATTGACTGGTAGGTTGTAGGATAGAACACTATTCAAAGATTGATTATAAATTGCATGTTAGCTGTTGTGGACAGTTTAATTGTGCCACTGAGGCATTTCAACAAACTGATTAGTTTGGAGTTTATATGTAATAAGTCCATTGAGATTGATGAGTTTCCATCTGGGTAGCTACCATCCAAATCAAGAGTATAATATTTCCTTCCTCTTAAGTTCACTTGGAGAATCCAGATATGCCCTTCTCTGGTTAGCATTGGGCCCCGTGGTGACCAGCTGTGTTAGCCCTGTAGAAGCCCTTTCTGTGGAAGCAGTCACTGTCTCCCCCAATGCAGCCAGAGGGATTTATACCTCAGTGTGGAGATGTCAGCTACATGGATGTAGAAGATTTTCTCACCTGGGCATCTGTGTTATGTGCAGACCCAGAAGGAGTGGAGCTGTGGGACACTTGCGCTCTCAGAACAATACCTGCAACTAATAGTTCTCACCTCTGGCTTCACGTTGGAATCACCTAGAAACTCTTAGAAGAAAACCAGTGCCCTTACCTCCTTTCTCAATCTTTAGACATCAGGCTCTTTGATATTTCATTTCTGAGTGATTTTCTCAAGGGAGGAAATAATCAGACCCTGGCTGATTAGGGGGAAGGGAAGCAATAATAGCACAGTGAATATCACTTGTCAAAACTTCTGGAATGTTCCTTGCACAGCACCAAGCAATTTAAATGCATGATTTCGCTCACAAGCACCATATAAGGTAACCATTGCATCTTCTCATTCATTGGAGAAGGGTCGATTCCTCAACTCAGGATCTGCGGGGTCCTTGACTTATGTGATGGAAAAGAATTTCAGCATGAGCCAGTCAGAGACATAAATAGAGGTTTATCTAGGAAAGTAAGAAATACACGTCCATGGGAGAATGTGGGCTACCCCTTGAGTGAGAGAGGCTCACTTTGGGAGTGCAGGGCTCTTCTTTTTTTTTTTTTTTTTTTTTTTTTTTG